>NMRB01001642.1:124067-140407 GCA_002633025.1 Notospermus geniculatus | reverse complement strand
CTATGCTGAAGCTCTTTGATACATGTGTAGTACCAGTTTTGTTGTATGGCTCGGAAGTATGGGGATTTGAAAATATTGACATCATTGAGCGGTTACATACCAAGTTTTGTAAACTCATTACCAGAACGTGTAAATATACCCGCAATACAGTTGTATATGGTGAACTTGGAAGAGCCCCACTCGAAATTTTGGTCAAGGTGAGAATGGTCAACTACTGGTCAAAAATCCTCCTAGGTAAAGCAACAAAGTTGAACTACATTATGTATCGGATATTATTCCATCTGCATAGTACTGATAAGTATACCTCAGGTTGGCTTAAATCAATTTGTGAAATTTTACAAAGCTGTGGGCTTAATTATGTATGGTTAAATCAATCCCCTCTCCCTGATGGGATTACTGGCCAGCAGGTTAAAAGTGTTTTGACTGATCAATTCTATCAAGACTGGTCTGTTAAAATTAATGAAGAAGCCTTTGTTAGTTACAGGGTTTTTAAGAGAGGTATATGTTTTGAAAAGTATCTAACAGTACTTCCGGACTATCTGAAATTTGCCCTATTAGAGTTTAGATATGGCTCAATGAAGTTAGCTGTTAATAAATGGAAATATGAGATGGCCAGAAATGAGAGGATCTGTGATCTCTGTAACAGTGGTCTTGTTGGAGATGAATACCACTTTTTGTTTGAATGTGGACATATGTCTGATTACAGAATTCAGTATATCCCTGATTACTTTAGGATAAGGCCAAATCTGCTAAAGATGGAACAACTGATGAGTGCTGATAACAATGATGTTATTTATAGATTGGGTAAATATGTATATTATGGTCTGAAGTTATGTAAAAGCAGTAGGGTGGTTGTTCATAACTGAAAGTCGTCCTCCAGTAGCTTGTGGGACATTGGTCCTGTGTTAGTCGCCCTCCAGTAGCTTGTGGGACATTGGTCCTGTGTTGCCTAAAAGGATTAATTTTATCTAGTCATTTAAGTGTGCTAAATGTTTTAAAGTATTTTACTAGTCTTGTTTTATAAACTATTATATGTATATTCCTCGATGTACCGCAAATAGTGGTTTGAGTGAATAAAATTTCGTAATTCGTAATTCGTAATTCGTAATTCGTAATGCATGGAATGTGATGTGAAATAAAGCAACAAAAAATCGGTGATTTTACCTTTTGGTTTTTCGTAAAAAACTGAAGAAGTCTATCTAGCCGGTGAAATAAAGTTTGTAGGTTACCAAGAAATAATAATCATGGTACTTCCTGCCGATGACGATGTTCCAGAGCGTGTGGAAGAGGTGAGTAGTGTCAGTCAGTGTAAAACATGTAAAATGTACGCAGTCAACACTGTGTATTCTATCATCAATCTAGGCCTAAGGTCTGTGCCATCAACAAAACGAAAGAAGCCAATGAAAGGCATAAGGTAGGAACTTTGTAGATTTGTGTTAAGGGCCTATGCTCAGCCATGCGTTCCGTTCCGTAAAGTGATGTTGACACACTCATGAATGATGTACCGGTAGGCCTATGTGTGTAGGCCTAGCTAGCTAGGCCTGTCGCCTGAATTGAAGCAGTGAACAAGGAAGAGACTGCATGAGTGAGAGGAGACGTGTAGGCCTCGTTAATATGAAAAAATAATACTGTTGGCCCAATAATGTTTTTTTTTCTTTGCAGGGTTTCCGCTTTAAGCAACTAAGCAAGATCAGAATATCAGAAACTCCTGCAAATCTCCCATTGACAAAAACAAACCTTGTGGCGGTGGCAAATAATTTTGGACTGGTCTTTGTTGGAAGCGATGTGGGTGAGTTTTGCGAATTTAAAAAATGAAAGATGATGATGATGATGATAATGATATTGTTACATAATTATTAGGAAAAGTTGAACATGAAGGGGTGTAGGCCTAATGCCCATAACCCTAATTTTCATTGTGTTCTTTCTCTTACAGGCTTCAAAGTCTTAAAAACCACAAACATCATCAATAGTAGTATTGGAAAACATGTCAATGAAGTTGTGGAAGATTTTGATTTCTGGGGATCTGTCAATGTCCGAGTGCGTCCGACCCATATCTGCATCAGCGCTGATAATCTGACACTTGCTGTGGCTGTTTGTAGGAATCGGATGGCCTATCTTCTGTTGTTTGATGTCAGAGCATTTACAGATAAGGTATGGTTCTACCAGTAGAGGTGTCCTGGTTACAGGGGTGATAATGAATAGAAATGCCCTGTGGTGTCCTTATACAGAGGTGTCCTTCTGGCAGGGGTGTCCACTAATGGAGTTTCTGCAGGAGTGGCAAGTGTGAACTTGGTCATCTCTTGGCTTGACGTTAATGCAATTTCACACAATACTAGTATTTTTCCTTCAAACTTTGATTGTGTTCAGACAGTCCTAAAAACATTGTCATTCCTTTCTCCTAAGGACTCCCAACCAGACCCATTCCTGGATGTCCAGCTTTCCTCAACCCCCGGTTGCTGCGTTACCAACATGCTGTGGAATCCAACCTCAGCGGACCTGATTGCAATATGTCTGAATGTTGGCAGCCTCTCTTTGTGGAAATTAGGGGACCAGTTTACACGCAGTGCAAGTCTTGGTGGCGAGAATAACTTTACTGCAAGTAGGTGCATAATCTTAATGATAAAGGCCTGTGCGATTTTCCTAAGATTAGTTAGAGTGGAGCCTCTCTTTTAAGAGACCTAGGTGCTGGCAAATGGTGTCCTTAATTGAGAGGTGTCCTGATTACAAAGATCAAGCAGAATAAACATGGCCAAGTTTGTATTTGTATCTGGCTTTGGCCCTGATGGAAAAAAATCAGGGCCAAAGTACTGTTGGCCCTGGTAAATACCGAAGAGGCCATCTCAAGCTACTCATGTTCCTCACTTGGATGGGGCCTTTTACTTGCCCTTGCAAAGACACAAGGTACAAGGCACCACAGCTTACTGTCCCATGTGACGGACTGTAGAGGTAGACAATAAACTGGCAGAGGCGTTCGCAAGATCAAAATAGGCTTTTGCATCACTGGTTCTCCATCGGAGTCTTCATTTCCCCTTCACGACATTTTGGAAATAATTTCCAAATTTCTTTTCAGTTTGCTGGAGTCCGAAGGGTAAACAACTCGTAGCTGGTAAGAAAGACGGGACTTTGACTCAATACGACCAGAAATTGGAAATGAAAGCACAGATGCCATGTCCTGACAAGTTCGACAAAGTTTTCCAAGTCACTGACATCTTATGGGCGAGCAATAATGTCTTTATAGCTTCATATATCCCTCCTGATGCTGACACTACCATTCAACCAACGGTGGTTATCACAACTTCGTCTGTGAGTATCATACTAAAATTTGACAAGAGTTTGTTTGTTTGTTTGTTTGTTTGTTTGTCCGCGATTTTCTCCGAGACTAATGGACGGATCGCCGCCAAACTTGGTATGCAAGTGCAGACGGGCCTGGGAAGTGTCCTTACGAAGCCCGAATTTTGATATCACTTATAGTTTTCGAAATATTAAGAGATTAACGAAAATAACAATGCTCTCCAGGCCTATTGACGTCATGACGTCACCGGGATTGCCGTCGCGTCATCCGTGACGTCGGCAACGTCATGTGCGACGGAATGACGTCACTAGGCCACTCGAACGGGGATGACGTCATAGGGCGGTTCAGATAACGTTCCGAGTCTCGACTCTGACTCCAGAGGATTCCATTTGGGGGGGGGGGAACTACGACATCAAATGCAACGGGGTTTCCAAAGCCATGGTATTTATTCATTCACGAATAGAACCCGCCTGGGTGGATAATTTATCTCCTACTTGAAAAACCCGAATTTTAGCACTGCCCCAAGCGCTACACATACTATGAATTTAGCAGTTCCCCCAAACGGGTATTGCCTAGTAAGAGAAATATGTCTTTGAAAAGTGTTGATATAGACCTCTCTGGGACAAACATTGGGACTCACGGATGTAGTCCTTAATTAAGAGGTGTCCTGATCTCGGAGGTGGAAATAAAAAGAAGGAGCTTTGATAGCCTAGTGGTTATCACGTCCACATACCAAGCGGTAGGTCCCGGGTGCAAATCTTGTGCCATATGGACACCTTCGGGACTGGTACTTGGTGTCCTGATTACAGGGGTCAAAATGAATAGAAATGACCAGTTTTGGACTGACTTTTGGTGTCCTTAATAGAGAGGTGTCCTCCTGGCAGAGGTGTCCGCTAAGGGAGGTTCCACTTCATCAACAATGAATCACCTTTATACATCTTTTCATAACATATCAATGATTCTAATTCTGTTTCTCTGTAGAAAACAGCCCCGCCAAAGTTTGTCTGCTACGATGACATAAGTTACGGGTGTGATGAGGAGCGTGATGGCGGTTACCTCTTCACGCAGATCCTCGAATGGGAGATGGCTATTGGTGTTTCCCACAAAGGTCAAGAGGTCGGCATTCTTGGACGTGGCCTCATGGACAAGAACCGATGGGAAATTTGGAGTCTGGAGGATTCGGGTCGAGCAGAGTTGCCGTTGACTGACGACCAGGAGAATACATATCCGATGGGCCTAGGTGTCGATTTCACCTCTCAGTATGAGATACCTGTTGGTAAGTTTGAAAAAGGATGTAGAGCTCAGTTATGACTAGAGTGGGGTGTACTCCAAAATGTAGGATAAAACCTTCACTGCCAAGGCCAGTTTTGTTAAAAATGAAAAGAAGTGAAAAGCTCCTGCACCTTTCGAGACACTGAATTGGTCTGAAAGTATTGTATTTATATGCTTTCCGTCAGTGCCGAAGCCATAGCATTATTGGCCCTGGTAAGTATGGAAGAGGCCATCTCAAGCTACTCATGTTCCTCACTTGGATGGGGTCTTTTACTTGCCCATACAAAGAAACGAGGTACAGGCTACAACAGCTTACTGTCCCATGCGACGGACGACGCGAGCCGGGAATGATATCCCATGGCTGGGCTGGATACGAACACGGGACCTGCCGCTTGCTTTGCAGATGTGATAACCTCTTGGTTATCAGGGCTTTACAAAGTTCTGGAAAAGCATCTATCACGCTTGCCTTTGCTGCCTCATTCTCTGATAATGACTGATATATTTCAGGTAAAGAGAAGACCTATCCACCATCGCCGATCCTGTACCTGCTTTCGACCGACGGCGTACTCTGTCCATTCTTCATGATGTACGATGACAAACCCAACCTGACAAGACCACTGCAGCCCCTACCACAAGGCGTACGCCGACCTGGCTCTGTCGGTATTGCGCCAGGCTCACAAATTGGTGGGATGCCACCCCCACTACAGCCTGCAGTAGCGGTCCAGGAAGTCCCACAACCGAAACCACAGGTTACCCTACCCAGGGAAACTTTATCTTCATCTACACAACCAAAATTCTCTCTGGGGCCCCCAGCCTCGTCGGCTCCAGCATTCCCCTTTGGAATGTCGGGAAGCAAACCCTCATTTCCATTCGGACAAAACCAGGAAGCTGTGAAGCCAGCATTTTCTTTTGGGTCAAGTACGACAGCATCTGGTAGTGGAACTGCCGAGATACCAAAAACATCTGGCTTTTCTTTTGGGAATACATTCACTGCCTCGGCACTGACGACTGCTTCACAAGCGTCCACCTCGCCGCTAATTTTTGCCGGCGCAGCTAATGATTCGTCGTTGCCGTCGTTCAGTTCGATATCGGCGTCTGCTAAGAGTGGCTCCAATTCAACAACTAACACCATCGCAGGCCTGTTAAGTAACACAACAAAATCTGACCCTGGCCCTCAACCCGGTCTGCCAAAGCCAGTAATGACTATGGCACCACCTCGAATGCCAGAACCACAAATCATGCTGCAAAAACCAAATGTTAGTGCCACTACGGTCCAGCCGAAACCCGTAGTGCCTACATCAACCTTCACGCCAAGTGTGAGACCATCGCAGCCGACATTCACAAGCCAAGCTTTGAGTCAGTCAGCTGGGTCGGGATTTGCCTTCGTCCCTCCGAAGTCGACATCAGCACCAGTACCAGGACAGTCAATTTCAACGAAATCAACAACTCCCGTGCTGCAAGCACCGGTTAGCAAACCAATGGTTCCGCTACAAGACTTACCAGTTGCAAGTCGTCCACTGGCCACGTCGAATAAATCACAGAGTCGACCAGCAGCAACTTTGATCAAAGAACCAGTGCCAACGAGTCGGCCTATTGCGACGGCTCAGCCGCCTTCACGGATCCTAAAACCGCAAACACAAACACAGGCTATGAAGCCATCTGGTGGGCCGACATTGCAACAGAGTGTAGTCAGTGCCAGGCAGGCTGGTTCAACAAATCCGTTCATTCAGAGCATTTTAGATGAGGTAGGTTAAAAGATCATGACATCAGTATCTCAATTTGATTATAATGCATGTAATTCTTAGACCAGACAACAGACTGATTCAAATCTCAGCCCTGGCAGACAACATCTTCGTCTGCATGTTTCTTCAAAACTTCAAATCCAAGGACAGAAAATTTGATTGAAAATCCTTCATGGTGATCATGTATTTGTACAATGTTACATTTTTCAGACGTTAAATTTCCAAAAAGAGCTGGAGGACCTGAAAATGAAGACAGGATCACGTACGGTTGATAACATCGGTACCCCCCGTGAAATGGTACTCATCAAGACTCAGATACAGGAAATGCATACATTCTGTCACGAAATCAAGGATAATGCTAAAGTGAGTATCAACACATCTGCTGCACGTTTGAGCAGACGGTATCTTCTGTAGAAATTATCAACTAGTGTTGGATATGAATTGAAAAAAATTTGAAGAAAGATTCTTTAGTTGGTTGGCAGGAACAACCTTTCTTCAAATATTTTCCAATCAATACCATAGGATGTGAGAAAACTTTGACGGAAGCTGCCCTCTCGGCTGGGTTGATTTGCCTGTTGTGTGCCCATTTTTACAACCGGTAACTTCACACGTATTTTTCTCCCTCAGTGTTTATCATAATTTATTCGCTAATTTTATTTCAGTGCCTGAACAAAGAAGTCAACACCCTAAAATCCGATTGCCTCGAAGCCTTCGCTCAAGTTGAAGATTGCAGAATAAAAAACGAACGCAACAATCAGCCGAAATATCTACATTTGTTGAGGTCAAAGCCATTGGACCCTGTGAGCATGAGAACGATGCAAGATATTCGCCAGATATATCATTACCTGGATAATGGGATACGCGACGCAAACTCAATCTTGGACGAAAATTGGTCGAAGTTCCAGGCAAAGAGAAAGGGGAACAGAAAGTATGTATTGGTGGCCATTTGTAACCCGCTCCAGCAAAAGTAGGCGTTGTCGCAAGTGATCATCACTGGTCATCAGTTTGCTCAATATTAGGGAGGTTTCGCAAGTGCCCAGTTAGGCCCTACGACGACGTTTATCTATTGTGTGGGTATACCCAAACAATAGATGAATGTCGTCGTATGGCCTAACCGGGCGCTTGCGAAACCTCCCTAATATCACTGCTGTCCACTACTTTTGTCACCCTGCAGAGACGTGCTGTATATTTCAGCTACCGGTCCAGAAATTTGTAATTTTGAAATTGTGAATTTCATGGGCCACAAAATTATTCTTCGTATCGTTTTTGACTGCCATGACTAATTCCCTTTAAGTGAGTTTGAAACAAATACTGACGGTCATTTACAATTATTCAACAGGCGTCTACAGAGACCGACATCGGATGCCATCTACCGATCACTGAGTTGTAACACGAATATCATCTTAGAACAAGAACGACGTATTGAACAGATAATGGAACAATTCAAGGGCATGAAGTTATTCAATACGGAGTCATCCTGGGATGTGGATACCTCGGCCAGGGCAAAGAAGTAGGTCACGCTGTTTAATCTTCTTGATCTTTTGAATATTGACTTTGAGAACTGTGATTTCCAACGGAACATGAAACTCTAATCACGACTGTTAGAAATCAATGCATACAGTGGAAAAGGTCCGGAACGAAATTTGATTGGTTGGAGCCCTAATTTGGAATATAATAGGAATTCCCTTAAAAATTAAGCCATGCACGTCGACATGGTCGAGGCCTACAAAAGGAAACCACAGTAACGAGACGCGTGCACGTACAATACAACTATTGGTTCCTACCAAATATGGCAAACAATGGTTTGAATACAAAGAAGTTAACATAGATATTTTGGGCGAAAGGATTTTGTAAAATCTCCGACAGCGACCGGCTGAACGACAATGTTTATATGCAGCGGGAATTCCCTTCTTCATGATAACGTTATTATTTTTCCGCGATCTTATTCCAAGATTCAATGAATTGCATCGACTCTCATGCGACTAGCATGCGTCAGCTAAAATGCCGGAATTTTGTGCCGAAGGTTGCGTTTTTGTCAGCTGAGTATTATAAAAATCAAGATAATGTCAACGTCTTGCAATAGATAAACATGTTTAGAACAATTTGAGCATATTGGTAATCTGAAGTTCGATCTGACGACTTCAAAAAATGCATTTGAAAGTGTGATAAATTCACAGTAGAGGCCTCCTGCGCATGTCCAGATTGACTACTTCCGGTCTTCAATAATATTCTATTGGCTCTGCTGTGGATGTAGGCGTCGACTGAGCCGATTTAGCTACGTCACCGTACTATTTTTAGGAGGGCTTTCTCCATGTTGTGGCCGTTCTCCGAAAGGTGACGCCTCTATAGCAAATTCCCTTCCTAACAGTCGTGTAATGGAGTTCCTTGGAGGCTTGATAGCCTAGTGGTTATCACGACCGCTTAAGGGCGGCGCACACGAGCTACAATTTTGACCGATTTGTCGGCCGACTTGGCTTCCGACCGCCAAAGCGACAAGATTTGGCGCTTCTGATTGGCTGATGTCTAGTCGCACCACCAGTCTCGTCGGCGGTCGCCCAGATTTAGTCGCTCGTGTGTGCCGCCCTTTAGCGAGCAGCAGGTCCTGGGTTCGAATCCCGGGTGCGGGATGAATCGGCCCTGACTCTTCCTTCTGTCTCAAGGGACAGTTGGCTGTGGTGCCGTGTACCTTGTGCCTTTGCAAGGACAAGTATGGTAAAAGATCCCATCCAAGTGAGGAACATGAGTAGCTTGAGATGGCCTCTTCTGTACTTACCAGGGCCAGTAATGCCATTGTTTCGGCCCTGATGGAAAAATCTAATACAAATACAAAATGAAACTCCAATAATGATGTTAACTTTTCAGAGACGACACAATATCATCACCCATCACCCCACGGATGGATGAGAATCGTACACCCACTACAGCGTCTCCTCTCCAGGTGTCGCCACAGAAGCAGGCCCAGCTGCGTGACATACTTGGGCGGAGAAAAGTCACGCCGGTCAAGAGCACAGCACCTGGTAAATTGTCCGACGGAATTACAGTGGAAGCTCTTTTTGCGGACACCTCTGCCAGGTGGACACCAATCCTCAGTCCGAAACTGGTCATTTCTAGACTGTCACATTTGTAGGGTTAGAGCTGTTTATTCAGAGAGAATGTCCAAGCACTTTCAGTGTGTACATCGGATTCAAATTTCTTCTTTACCTTTTCAGGTAACTTGTCCATATCCAAGATCGTCTCGGCGGATGTCATGAACCGCATGCTGTCAAGCGGTCAGAGCAGTTCATCGGAGTATGAAGAAGAAACCGGTGAGGATGACGAAGAAGAATATGAAGATGAAGATGATGATGATGATGAGCAGGTCATTGAATTCCCTGAAGCTCTTGGGAACGTCATGGGCTTGAGTGCAGCTGACATGAGACAGTACCTCCCTCAGTATTTCATGCAGTCCACGCCCGCGCCTAAAGCACACCCCCTGGTGGACAGTGCAGTGGACTTGGACCCGAGGCCCCACAAACCGGCGATGAATATCACCGGAAAGGCAACCATTACACACGGAAATCCTCCAAAACCGGGAAAGCCGAAGCCGATGCCAGATGTAAGAGTTGCATACCCTGGTCTGGACTTAACACAGGATATTACGTCACCAGTGAAGTTGGACACTTCGAAACCTGCGTTACCAGCAAATGTGAGCGTCGGGAAGCAGATTGCGTCTGCCACAGTCCCGCATGGCCTCAGAGTGGAAAATATGTCAGAAAAGGATAAATTTCTTTTGGGGCAGTTCAAATCGTTTGCAAATATTCCCACGAGTTCTCCAGCTGGTGTTAACGTGACGTTAGACAAGCCTGTCGCTGTCCATCCTAAAACGGTGGAACTGCCGCCCAAGAATCTACCAGAGACAGAGGATATCTCACCACCGTCAACACCGCCGGCGGCGGGAAGTAAATCTGGTAAGTTTTGTTGTTTATTAGTCGAAGAATGCAGCAGTATTGTGCTTGTACTTTTCATTTAAAGCACACTTTTCAGAGTGATGCCCATGCCCCATTTGGTCCACTAAAACAGCAACAATTGGTGTAAATAATGAATGAAAAGTTTGCAACTCTCTTGAAAAATTGACAGGACACTCAGAAATATTTAAAGTGGTCTTTCCATAGGTGTATTCCCATTTGGTCCTTTTCAAATTTGCCCCTGATACAGAATTTATAGAGAGCAGTGGCTCATTATGACGTCACCTTTGACCTTGCTGACGTCGACGACAAAGTGGGCCACGTTTTAGACACGTCATGGGATGAAATAAGTCGCACACACTCCACTTGCGCCGATGACAGTGCACCACGTGGGTCGACGATGTCATTTGCCATCCAGTTTAGACTGATCACATGACTAGATGATGTCACGTGCACGCTCTGTAGCTACCCAAACCCTATCATGAATTGAAAGGACAAAATGGGAAGGCACCCTTTTATGTACCGGTATACATGTATCCTTCAGGTTGATAATTTGGTCATTTTCAGAGCAAAGCCAACCAGTGGTTCAACCTCCAGCCGCCATGAAGTCGCTCTTCAACGCTCCGTCGAGCAAAACTGCTTTTGTCGCTACAAAACCGGACGCGAAGATGAGCTTCGGAAG
This sequence comes from Notospermus geniculatus, assembly GCA_002633025.1. Lineage (NCBI taxonomy): Eukaryota > Metazoa > Nemertea > Pilidiophora > Heteronemertea > Lineidae > Notospermus > Notospermus geniculatus. The sequence goes on along the minus strand of NMRB01001642.1, from coordinate 129,475 downwards.
TGGCATCATCCCAGTTAGCAACCCAGTTTCAAGCGCAAGTGCTGCTACAAGTTTTAGTTTCGGAGGTCTAAAACAAACTCCTGTGTCAAGCACGAGCGCTGATAGTGGATTTTCATTTGGAGGAGCGACAGTTGAGAGTACTGCCAGTAGTTCTCAGGCGAAGCTTGACAAGGTGCCATCGGCCCCGGACATTGCCAGTGCCTCTTCAGCGCCATCCAGTGGCACTGGGTTTAACTTCAGTTCGGAAAAACAAGCGGCTAGTCTCAGCTCGGGGCAACTTTCAACAGCAAGTTCTGGTGTTTTGTTTAAATCTGCCGAAACATCAACATGTGCTGCCCCAGTGACGACTACGGAAACCCCAACCCCGGCTTTTGGATTTTCTTTTGGAAAAGTCAAAGCACCAGTCCCATCAACAGCCGATAATGTTGGCAACTTTTCTTTAACACAAGCAATAAAGGACTCACAGAAGCCCCCCACAAGTTCAACCACCACCACGCCCTCTGCCTCGGGGACTTCAACTCCTGTGCAACCTACGACAGGTTTCTCTTTCACACAAGCACTAAAAGATTCGCAAAAAACTGACGCGAATTCAACTTCTGCAGCAAACACAACGCCAGCCGAAGTGACTCAGGGTATGTCTTTTGGAGGATTTGCATCTGCATTGTCAAGCTCCAAACCTACGTTTTCAAACACCGGTGCTGCAACGGAACAAGAGAATACTGGTGCTGATGCCACCCCAGGTTCCACCCCCATCACCACACCGTCTACCGAGACATCAACGCAGTCTGTTTTTGGGAAAGGATCTGGTTTCTCCTTCGTGCAGCCAACAACTACTGGTGGTAAGCCTGCTGCATCAGTAGCCTCGCCCACTACTGAACAAGAAAAGCCAACTGCCGATGCTACCCCAAGCTCCACTGCCCTGGTCACATCGTCTAGTACCGGTACTGAACCACCAACTCAGCCTATTTTTGGCAAAGTATCTGGCTTCTCCTTCCTGCAGCCAACATCGTCCTCGACTGGTGGTGGTACTGGTAGTCTGACTTTTGGCCAACCAGCGACAACTGGGCAGACTGCTAGCATTTCAGAAGGGACACCAGGAGGTGTGACTATCTTGAAAATACCAACACCGCCCTCTGCGACGCCTGACATGTCAGTTCCTTCAAGTTCTGATGTCCCCGCCGACGCCACACGGTCAACTCCTGTGCCACCTGTGAGTGCAACAACAGAACTGAGCAGTGTTAGCGAGCCGTCGGGTCAAGTCTCAGCGACCGCATCATCTCTGGCTCAAAACTTGACCGCCACCGCCGTGACATCCACCACTGAAACATCTGCCAGCACTGGTTTGTTCGGAGGAACCAGCACACTGACCTTTGGATCTGGATCAGGCCTATTCAGCCAACCAACATCAGGTGCATCAACAGGCCTTTTTAGCTTATCCAGTGCAACTACTGCGGCATCCACGTCCACGACATCATCTGGGGAAACTACGACATTATTTGGACAACCAGCTGTAACGGTTACAACAAAACCATCAGAGGACACAAAAGCGTCACTTTTTGGCTCAAAGTCAGATCAGGCGGCGACAGTTTTTGGCGGGACTGCTTTTGGGAAGACATCGACTGCTAGTCTTTTCGGTCAACCTCCATCTTCATCCAGTGCGTTTGGTGCGTCTGCCTCGACTGCAAGTGTATTTGGAAAGCCAGCGACGTCAGGTGCGACCCCTTCGACAGCTTCTGTTTTTGGCTCGAGTGCAGTTTCAGGATTCGGCGCCACTTCAGGTGCGACGAGCACTGCTAGCAGTACGTTTGGAAGTTCAGGATCAATGTTCGGGCAGATGTCTACTGGAGGGTTTGGATCAACTGGATTTGGGAGCCCAGCATTCGGCCAGGCAGCTGCTACTTCAAACCAATCATCTGCTGGGTAAGTACAAGAACAAGGAGGTTAAGAATTCCTCTCTAATTTTGTTTTTTTTGGCAAAGATTGCCACTCTTTTGAATGGAATACTGTAGGTCATACCTCTAGAGACGAGGCCTGATGTATACTGTGTAGGAACCTTGATAGCCTAGTGGTTATCACGTCCTATTAGCAGCGGCAGGTCCCGGGTTCGAATCCCGGGCCATGTGGGATTACTCATTCCTGGCTCTTCAGTCTGTCGCTTGGGACAGTAAGCCGTGGTGCCTTGTACCTTGTGCTTTTGCAAGGGCAAGTAAAAGCCCCCATCCAAGTGAGGAACATGAGTATTTTAGGTGACCTCTATTCCATACTCATCAGGGCCAATAATGCTATGGCTTCAGCAGTCGTAATCAATTCTCCTGATTTTTCAGGTCAACCTTTGGACAATCACAGCCAGCCTTCGGACAGTCAGTATCTGTATTCGGTCAGACGTCCACCAGTAACAGTGGTTCGATGTCAATGTTTGGAGGCGCATCGGATTCGTTTGGTCTCGGAGGCAAACCTAATCCCGAAAATGTGAACAAGAATGTCTTTGGCAGTACAACGTCATTTGGACAGTCTGCAACGACTGGTTAGTGTGTTATGGTTGTCAAATTTCTAATTTGGTCTCAGATAATCACGAGGAGCCTTGATACATGTAGTTTAGTGGTTATCACTGCCTCTTCCTTTCTTACTACTCCCCTCTTGTTCTTTAGGTAATCTCTTTGGGAGCACTGGTGCAACATCATTTGGCTCTAGTGAACCAGCAAGGCCTACTGGTGGACCATTCAGTAACACTGCAGGAACTTCAGCTTTTGGATCGACTACCGGTATGTCAATTCCACTAGGTTTCTTTTGATAATGAACATGGAGTAATATCTTGCTCCTGATATTGCAGGGGGCGCCTTGACAGCCTTGTGGTTATCACGTCCGCTTAGCAAGCAGCAGGTCCTGGGTTCGAATCCCGGGCCATATGGGATTAATCATCCCTGGCTCTTTGTGTCCGTCACATGGGACAGTAAGCCCTGGTGACTTGTACCTTGTACCTTTGCAAGGGCAAGTAAAAGACCCCATCCAAGTGAGGAACATGAGTAGCTTAAGATGGCCTCTTCCGTACATATCAGGGGCAATAGTGCTATGGCTTCAGCTAGGACCTAATGCAGGTACTAAGGTACTAGCAATTCTGGAACCATGGTACTGATTGAGGTATCAATGTCATGAAACGGTAATTACTTCTGAAGTACAAGTATTCTTTTTCCATTTAGGTGGCTTTGGTGCGGCGCCATCTTTTGGTGGTTCAGCATTTGGTGGTGCTCCCTCATTTGGTGGTACAAGTGGATTCGGTAACCAACCGATGTTTGGCAGCCAGGCGCCCTCTATGGGAAGCGTACAGACGACAAAAGTGTTTGGAGCATCATCACCTGCAGCCTCCGGTGGATTTGCCAGCTTGGCCAATCAGAGCAGCCCAACATTCGGGAGCGTGGCCACCAACCAGCCAGCAACGCCGTCATTCGGTTCACTGCCGCAGCAAAGCCCAAGTGGATTTGGAAGCCCTGGTGGATTTGGAAGTCCGAGTGGGTTTGGAAGTCCTGCATTCGGAGGAGGCGGAGGAGGGTTTGGTGGAACCGGTAACGGAGGCAGTGGATTTGGATCTCCAGCGACTCCGAAGTCGTCTTCATTTACGTCTTACAGATCCTAAATGAAGGTCGTGAAATGTGCCCTGGATTAGTGCACATAAAAATAATTATAATGAGTGAGATGTTGTACTCTGTATTCTCCTAGTAATTCAGATACCACCCGAACGTTCAAAATCTTGGATACCGATACCCCAGTGAAGAAGTGTAATATGTGACCCATCACCAAGAAATGAGTCTTAAGCCTAGTGCACATCGACCTTGCGACTGGAAGCAACTACCAGCAATGGCATTTCCGGCAATGGTGGGCGACTGGCTGGAAACAGCAGCAACTGATCAGATCTTCAAACAGGCCGATGTGCGCGCCCCGGCAACGCTACTGCTGACCGTTGCCACTAGTTCCAGCCAATTGCTCATGTTCTACTCGTTGCCGACCGTTGCCGCAATGACCAGTCGTAGTTGATGTGCGCGGTCCGCTCACATCGACAGCGACTGTTGCGTTCAGTTGCTTCTAGTCGCAAGGTCGATGTGCGCTAGGCTTTAGGAAGTTGCTCAGAATATGAACCAGAGTGAACCAAGATAACCAGCAGGATAAAAAGGAAGAAACAGAATCACTCAGGTTTCATAAAGTCTGACAACAGGCCAAGGTCTTCTGAAATGACAAATATTTGATTTCACCTTGCCAACCTCAGAGTGACTCATTTTGTGGTGACGGGTCAGATATTTCCAGTCACCATACCAGTGATGTTTCATTTTGAACTTAAAAATAGATGTAACTCATCTTGTCATGTATCACAAATCAAGAATAAAGTCATTATTGCTTTTTCAACATGCCTTTCTGGTTTGCTCTTGATCTCACTTTGACTGTTGCCACTTCTATATTAAGAACATGAAATAGAAACGGGTTTCTAAGGTGAAAGACATCACTTCCTACCAGGTTCCAACCCACGGACCCTCACATTAGGCCAAATACCCTCTTCAAAAAAGATGTTGGTGCCTTTGGAGCCTTGGTAGCCTTTTGGTTACCACATTGGCTTGGCAAGTGGCAGGTACCGGCATGACCTGGTTCGAATCCTGTGGGCCATGAGATTAATCATCCCTGGGTCTTCAGTCCGTCGCATGGGATCGAATGCTTTGAGCCTTGTGCCTTTGCAAGGGCAAGTAATACCCCCCCCCCCAGAATAAATGAATGAATGTTGTACTCGGGTGCATGATATGCAGCAACAATGGACATGATTTTGCAACAAAAAGTCACCACTTGCAAAGACCATCAGCGCCGTCTGTCGTTGGACAGCGGAACCAGACTGAGACGTGAGGATGGACAAAGCGGGGGAGACGGATCCAGTGCTCCCTGTCTACCGTGGCTGAATGCAATTTCAAAAAAAAGTTTGAAAGCGGGAAATTTGAACGTGTTTGCACCATGTGCTTTGTCAATTATGGTTCTAAATCAATCTTTGAAAATGAATTACACCAATAGATAGAATTAGAAATGCAAGATGTTCCTCGCGCTTGTATTGATGTACATTATTTGCTTTGAAGCCGCAGCGACATCAGATAAGTCCAGTGAATTAGGTGAGGGGTTCATTCATGTCATTTCCCAACCTGAACCACACCCACCCACCGCCCAAGGTGCCCACCGCCGTCACCGCGACACCATGCATCTGCACTGCACCAGTGCACCAGCTGTGCACTGCTGCTGGCACATAGGCCTAGGCCTAGGCTGCCTACATGGCCTAGGCCAAGGTGGGGAGCGGGTAGGCCTGGTCCCCCCACATTTTTCAGAAAGCAGCAATTTTTACAAAGCTTTTCACTAGGGACGGGTAGGCAAGCATGGCAAGGTGT
>NMRB01001642.1:76850-124027 GCA_002633025.1 Notospermus geniculatus | reverse complement strand
GATTAGATAGTGGCTGATCTCTAGGCCAACCTCCCTATTGCTACTTATGTTTTGCTTACAGGACGTAACTATTACTTCAAGATAACACAAGAGGGGTTACTTAGCAATGATGCATCAGGAGCGGGCAACCATTTATCACTTGTTGGGGAACACACAGTGAGTATGAATTACCATGGAACCTCTCAATTAAGGCCTCCTTTGAACTGACAGATGATGTCCTTGTATTGGGAGGTGTAAAAAATAAAATAAAAAATAAAAATTGGGAGGTGTGCTGATTCTTTTCAGGAAATCATCGTTGAGATTTTCGATAAAGTTCATGGCAGCCCGGTAAACACATCACAACAGATTGGTGAATTTTGTTCACTTGGCCATGGACCAAGTATAACTCTCTGGAACAGCACATGGTCTCAAACACTCTACCCAGCGCGAATGGAGGTGAGTATTAATGGACACGACCCATGCAGGTTCCTGTTTGTGCAGTTGGCGGTTATCATGCGTGTTTTTCAGTCACCCTGGACGACAGTCTAGGCACTCAGTCTGAGTGTAGACTGTAGCCATCATTCTGTCAACCATTTCTGAATCAGTGTACCGGTATCCAACATAGAATATGAAATAAGTATCCAACATAGAGTACAAAAAACGATGTAAACATAAATTTGTCTCCAAATCTTGCAAATTTTCGACCCCAACAAGGGTCTTCCTTAGGCACTTTCTAGTTGAGATCGTGATCTCAACTAGAAAGTGCCTGAGGAAGACCCCGGACGGTTGGGGTCGAAAATTTGCAAGATTTGGAGACAAATTTATGTTTACTACCATTTCTGAATCATGGGTAGGCCTTATACCAGCTAAGAAAAGAAAAGACTTCACCCGAGAACAAGACATGAATCGTTTCTCACCGAGTTTAAAGTTGAACCCACTGTGTCAGTTAATGTCAGATGCAGAAACTGGTGTTTTCACACACCACGCTGCCAGCTCGAAATTACTTTTCATATCCTCGGGGCTAAGCACAACTTTCTCTTGACTTTTTTTCAGTACGATGCCTGCGATGGCTGGAAATTTGAACTTGAACGGGAAGAAATCAGCCGACCTGCTACAGGTGAGTTGTTTTTATCCAAGATTCTTTCGCCAATTCCTGACTTGATGCATCGGAATAGTTGGTCAGAGGTTCACTGGCTGCTGGCACTGACAGTGAGCCTAACTGTGGCAGGGCCAGATTTAGAGGGGAGCATACGGCCCCTCTATTTTGTTGAACTTCCTCCTTGAATTTGACCAGGAAAATCAGGCCTTCACTCTGCATACTCTGCTGGGGTCACAGGCCACGCCCCTTTTTTCTGACTCCTCGAGTTACAGCTGATTGATGCTTGTGCAAGTATTAATCTGATTTTCACCACATGAAGTTGTTGCTTTGTTATGATCGTTGTCGATTTCTTTTCAGTTCCCACCGCGACGGAACAGTGGACGTTGGTGGCTCAGTTAGATACCGGGGTCGAATTGTTCACAACTTATGGGACTCTCATTGATATCAGCATTGGTAGGTTTCAGGTTGCTGACTCTATTTAGTAGGACCGGGTTTCATGTTCCATGATACCCCTATAAACGTAACTTTTGCTTCTTGCTCATTCATTTTCCACAAAGATGCAGAGCGCTGATGAAGAGCCTTGTTGGCCTAGTAGTTATCATGCCTGCTTAACAAGCGGCAGGACCAGGATTCGAATCCCGGCCCATATGGGATTAATCATCCCTGGCTCTTCAGTCCATCACATGGGACAGTAAGCTGTGGTGCCTTGTACCTTTGCAAGGGCAAGTAAAAGACCCCATCCAAGTGAGGAACATGAGTAGCTTGAGATGGCCTCTTCCATACTTACCAGGGCCAATAATGCCATGGCTTCGGCCCTGATGGGAATATCTAGTACAATGCAATACCATAATTTTTTTCTTTTTGCAAGTCATTTCATTTTTCACAAAGATGCAGGAGTCCTGATGTTTTTTCGAAACATACTTGTTATCTCCTCAGAGCCCATCCTCCAGTGGAATCTTGGGAAAATCGTCGCCGATCTCCCGTCAGAAGCCAAAGAATACATCGTGACATCTGTCATCGCGAGATCACCCTGTGCTGCTGATGTAGCGGTTATCTTCCCGGTGATGGAGGAGAGCAACGGCTCCTACGCTGGCGTAAGTTACAGAGGATTAGACACAGGAACAATTCAGTGGTACCGGCTTGACCTGCCTGATGCACCGAATGGTAAGAAGCCACTGCTGAGTTAAGGCCCGTTTACACATGCAACTTTTCATATGCAACTTCATGCAACGTGCTGCATAAACCTGATGAGACCAAAAAGTTGCATGTGTAAACGGACATGCAACTTGTTGCAACTCGATCACGCTGGATGTTGCATCGATTTTTCTATGTGTAAACCGTCCCAGGTAGTTTGCAACAAGTTGCAAGTTGCTGCAACTTGCAACTTGGTGCAACCTAGTGTAAACCGCCCTTTACCGGGCGGTATGCTAGTATTCAACACAGTGTAGCTTTAATAAAACTTAACAAACAATCATTTCTCTCATCGTAGGCTCGTATGTGGTTGACGCAGCTCTCACCAATCAACATCTACTCATTCTCCTGGACACGGGTTTGTACGTGAGTAACAGCTTGTTGGAGATTGGAGGCAACCTTGATAATGATCATGTTGATGACCATCATGATGACGATGATGATGATGACAATGAAGCAGAACAGAGGGAGGCAGAGTTTCGTAAAGTCCAAGTACCATGGCTTGAGGTAATTATTCTCTTTTAAGGATTTGATGTGCTTATTACACGGATCAGTTGACATGAGAATCTAATTCTGACAGAATAAGCAAAACACACTAAACATCAGCATTATTAGAGCCAAAATCTGTAGATCGTCAGTTGCTAGCGCCACCTGTGATGAAGTGACTGCATCACATTGATTTGAGCCAAATAGCTAGCTGCCTATAGGGTCCCTTTAAGCAAGTTCATGTACATGTAGCTGTACCTATGTGGCGACGTCAAATTTCGCTACCTTGTCCACCTCCACGTCTGAATTTCCCTCTCTCATAGTCAAGATGTCTTATGAAATGTCAAGCTAGGCCTAGTTTAAGCCAAGGCTAAGTTTGAATGTTCCCCTATTCCAGTTTTCTGAGCTCTGCCTGACGTACACCAGCGTTTGCCTCTGCCATGAAAGAGACGATTTGAAAAGTAAGAATAGCTATAATCCGAACTAACAGTGGTTGACATGGTGTCAGAGTGGCACAGTGGAAACATCGTCACCTGTCACCTCCGAGGTCTGAGGTTCAATTCCTGGTATCATGGTTTCCACCAGGGGGCTCTGGTTTCCTCCTACATTCAGGCCAACATAAAGTTTGTCCAATATTGTCAAAAGAGCCAGTAACGAGAAAGTTAGAGCTCAAAACTCTTGGCTCAATATTAGGCACCATAGTTGGAGACACTACTAGCCCTTGGAATGGGCAAGTCAACAAACACTATAGAAGGGTTGGTGAAATTTCTTATAGAATAGCAGCGGGATATATTGTTGCCATATTATTCTAAAAACCTCTTTTCCATAGGTGATGTTATTTTAATAGGCCCAAGGAATCAGACCAAGGACACATGGTGTTACATGCAGCCTCCGTATACCGACTTGAAATGCCTTGGAAACTTCCCTGGAGAGGAAGGACTCTCACATATCATATCCCTGGCTTATAACACCCATATGCATGGCTTAGCCATGGCATTTGAAACAAAGGTAAGCTCGCAGCATGTATGGCAAGTTTTTTTGAGGCTTATTGCCATGACACTGTGCACTTGTCCTGTCAGCTCTGTTCAAGATACAATTTTCTTCATCAAAGATCAAACCGGTTTGGTTCTTTGCAAGTCTTGTATTGTCAAAGATCAAACCGGTTTGATTCTTGGCAAGTCTTGTATTGTCAAATATCAAATCGGTTTAATTCTTGGCAAGCGTTGTATTGTCAAAGATCAAACCGGTTTGATTCTCGGCAAGCCTTGTGTTGCCAAAGATCAAACCGGTTTGATTCTTGGCAAGTCTTGTATTGTCAAAGATCAAACCGGTTTGATTCTTGGCAAGTCTTGTATTGTCAACTCTGTTCAAGAAGTTACTTTTCTCATCAAACACTAAACCGGTTTATCCTCGGCAAGTCTTCCTTTGAAGAATTCTCTTGCTGGTGTTGCTCACCATTCACTGCCCAGCAATTTTTGTGGCAACCACAAAATTTTTTTTATTTTTTTTTTAATTTTATTTTTATTTTTTTATTTTTTTTTAAAAAATATATATATATTTTTTTAAATATTTTTCTCTTCAGAATGGTAAGGTAGCAGTACAGGCATGGTTGATGAATGACCTTTACCAGCTGCAAGGCCAGTCTCTCCACCCACCGTATATCTTCCCGCCAGACTTCAAGCTCAACAAAATGGAGTTCCACGCCAAGACAAACGATCTTATTGCTTATGGGAATGAGGTATCCATGTCACAATCAAATTTTGAAAAATTTTGGTCACTGAGTTTGCTTGCGCCAGACTTGCAGAACTTTTGTAGTGGTCCCAGTGTTGTAGTGTAGAAGAGGCCATCTCAAGCTACTCATGTTCCTCACTTGGATGGGGTCTACTTGCCCTTTCAAAGGCACCACGGCTTACTGTCCCATGCGACAGACTGAAGAGCCAGGGATGATTAATCCTCTATGGAGCAGGCTGGATTCCAACCAGGGACCTGCTGCTTGCAAGCGGACATCAAACCACACAGGTTTCAGTGCTGCCAGATGTGCAAAGCCTAAAAGACCCTCGACACCATTTCAGGTGTGGTGTTCAGTTGACGGCGGGAACTTCTTCCGACAGCTCGTGATTTTAGAAAATGACGACTACGTGGTTACAATGATGACTGGCAAACTGTCTGGAGACGTTGTGTTGATGACCGAACTTGGTCACATCCTCTATGGAAAAACTGGTAAGACTTGACGAGTGTGGTGGTATTACCGGTAGTATTTGTTTTAGATTTTTTCCATCAGGGCCAAGGCCATAGCATTATATTATTGGCCCTGGTAAGTACCGGTACAGAAGAGGCCATCTCAAGCTACTCATGTTCCTCACTTGGATGGGGTCTTTTACTTGCCCTTGCAAAGGCACAAGGTACACGGCACCAGGGCTTACTGTCCCATGCGACGGACTGAAGATCCAGGGATAATTAACCTCATATAGCCTGGTGGTGATGCAGTGGTTGAATATGCAAAGAGGCCACGGGTTCAATTCCCAGTCGAATGGCCACTTTGTATTCTCGACTCGTCTGAAAGATTTCAAAGCCTGCTATATCCTCGGAGGTTTTTTGCTGTTTAGGTATACACCGCATGGCATACATCTCCCCAGCCCCGATGCTGGTATGTCTTGACCAGTACGTCCCAATGGTTGACCACATCAATGATGTTTATCTTGTCGGATGGTGCAACGTCACGGGAGGCGAAGGCCAGCTCCAGAGAGAGTGGCTCAACATAACAGAAATCCTTGAGGTAGGCACAGTCCTCATTACACTTTCACCAACAGTTGTATTTTTATCTGTATCTTTTTACGTACAGTCTCCCCTTGCTATTACGAACGAACCCTTCTGGGTCAAAGGGTTAAGTTCGTACTAACGCGGAGATCGTAATAGCGAGAATTTACACACGTCATGAAATTTTGGGAGCCAGATGTTGGGTTCGTAATATCCGGGAGTTTGTAAAATTGATGTTCGTAAGAGCAAGGGTGCACTGTATTTTTGTTTTGTGTGTTACAGACCCTGGACCTGGCATTCCCTCGTATCCTTGTCCCCCTCATCTTGAGCCCGACAAAGCTCTTCCTTTTTGAGTACTCACCCACTGACTCCAAGTCAAAATTCCATGACTGGAATGTTGGACAGCTTATAACACTGAAGTAAGTGAATGGAACTGTAGTGTCCTTTTCTTAAGCCTGCAGCACACGTCACCACTTTTGTTGCTCATACACCACGAAAATGGCCAAGTGTGCTGTGGCCGACAACGACCACTCACCACAGAAATTCTGTGGTGAACACGAGTTGCCACAAGTTGCCGAAAATCAAACCGGTTTGATTTTTCACCAGGAAAATTGCTCGTAGTTGCCAGTTGTGGAGATGCGTGGCCATCAGCAGCACACGAGACCACTGAGTGGTGACGTCTGCTGTAAACCGGCAACCGCCCGCCGACCACGAAAATTGCCTGTACAAGCAACGAAAGTGGTGACGTGTGCTGCAAGCTTTAGTTTTGGGTCATACTTTCATGGAGTGGAGGTCTTGCAGGGAACACAGGAACCTGATGCGAAAGTTGTAAACCCCTCATTAGGGCTAGGGTTCTCACCCTCACTTAGGGTTAGGGTTAAACCCTTGGTGAATCAAAATCCACCTTAACCCTAACCCTAAGTGAGGTTAGAACCCTAACCCTTAATTGGGATTTACAACCTTTCTGTCCCTGTGGCAGGGGGAGAGATGCAGCGATTGTGCAACCAGACCCGGCATGTTTCTGTAAATTTGGTAGAGTAGATGCTAGAAGCTGACAAGCAGCGAGTCTATTTTGCCAGACCAATCTTAAATGTTGGAAGTTTCAGTTTATAGTCCGATATCAACAATGGTAGAGGTGTCATCTGACTTTACACTTTAACCCCGGTCTATCCTGAAACCTTTCAGTAGAACTCAGATGAGCTGCTCATTCAGCACTACAATCTGAGCATTTCCGACCGGTACCCATTTGTACATCTGGGTGGAGAGAGGCCAGTAAGGCAAAGAGACTTGCCCAAAGTCTCACGCCCAGTGGGATTCGTACCCGGGACGCTCTGACCACTAGTCGGAGACGCTAACCACTACACCACGGTGGCTCCCTATCTTCTATTTTACATCCACAGGAAGGGTGGTTCAGCTCTGATTAGGGAAATCCACCACAGCACGTACGACGTGAGGTTTGTTTCCGTCATCCAGGCGTACATCGATGAATCATTTTATTACGAAAACATCATGGAGAGCCCGGCCATGTGGTTTGATATTGGTGAGTCAGACAAAAAACTTAAACTTTTTGTGCTCAATGTTGTCACATTTCTTGTATGGCCACTGAATATTTCTGCAGGAAATTGAGATTTTTAGCAGAATACAAGGTCACTTCTCCTTCAAATTTGTTACTTGGCAAGTTAGACCCTACAGGCAGCCTCCTCATAGGCATTTTGTTTTTGAGTGCTCTCATTATACACTGATCAGTTGGTACGAGAATCTAACTCTGACATATATTGCAAGTAAAATACACTGTAAAACGTCAATATTTAAAGGAGTTAGATGCCGAAGTTGTAAACAAGCTGGTTTGTTTACAAACATGGTCAGCAAACTAGTTTTATTCCTTCATAAAGGTGGCAGCAACAGTAGCGCCCCGTGATCGTTAGACTGGTGCCCGGTCCAATGCAACTCACTCACGATATTCACGTCAGTACACATCACCGACAATAGGTGGCAGCACCGCAGGTGTCGCGTGGATAGAGAACCAGTGAGTGAGTGTTTACAACTTGGACGTCCAGCTCCTTTAAGCCAGAATCTGTACATGTATGTTGTCAATTGTCAGCGTCAACTGTGATGGAGTGACCGCACTCACTGATATGAGCCTGACAGTTCGCTGCCTATATGGTCCCTTTAAGAGACCATTCCCAGAAGGGAGTAAATATCAGTTTCAGATATGGTCCCAGTGATCATCGTGATTGTTCACTTTTGTTATTTCAGAAATATCCCCAGCAAATGTGAGCCACCTGACAGATGTTACATGCATACTCAAAACTGGCCCTGTACCAGGTAGGCCTACACAACATTGACCTGCAGACCAATATTTTGGAAGTTACGGTAACCCTGCCTGAGTCGGGTTTTTTAAACTTCTTCATTTGTCATTTTCTGCAAAATAACATCTTGCACACTGAAAGTACATGTACAGGTAGTTCTGGGTTGTCAGAGTTGTGGTGCAGTGGAAACATTGGCACCTGTCACCTCTGAGGTGCCGGGTTCGATCCCCAGTCATACCCTCTCTTCATGCAGTCGAGTTTGTTTCCGTCAGGGCTGAAGCCATAGCATTATTTGCCCTGGTAAGTACGGAAGAGGCCATCTCAAGCTACTCGTGTTCGTTACTTGGATGGGGTCTTTTACTTGCCCTTGCAACGGCACAAGGTACAAGGCACCAAGGCTTACGGTCCCATGCGACAGACGTGAAGAGCCCAATGTCATCTACGTAAGGCCATATTTTAAAAATCTTTAGTTTAGCATCAGTCATACTTGCAAAAAGTGAGGAGGGAGGAGTTTTTTTTATTTTTTATTATATTTTTCATACTGAAATGTGATCATCGGAAGAGAGCTTTGAAGCATTGCAGCTTAAATCATACAATGGACAAACCCTTAGGAACTCAAAAAAGGTTTTTATTTCAAAAAGTACAAATATGAGTCAATGGCCCCATTGAGGATCATCAGAGTTTGTTGTAAAATGGTAAAACTAGGAGGAAAAAATTGAAAGAATTTTTTTTTTTAATTTGAGGAGGCAAGAAATTTCGAGGCATGGGTGATGCTAAACTAACATTTTTTTATGTGGCCTAATAATGCCACATTTGGCACTCAGCTCTCACTGCAATATTTCAAACTGAAAGTATAATTCAACTGAAAATACCATTTTTTTTCAGTTTCAGATGGTTGGTCGGTTTCTGATATTGGAAAGACTGTATGGATAGCAGGTGGAGGTTCCTTTCTGATTACTAGTGTGCAAAATGACAGCGCCACCGGAGTCTCCGTGTTACCCCTCAAGAATAAAGTGACAGCAAAGGAGGGGTATTGGTACATGTTTGATTTTGGCATCAGAGGTGTAAGTATATTCTATATTTTATTATTTTTAGGCCTGTCGAGCCTTGTGCCAGAGTGGTGCAGTGGAAACATTACTGCCTCTCACCTCTGAGATTCTGGGTTCGATCCCCAGTAGGACAGCATCTCCATGCGATCAAGAGACATTCTGGTTTTCTCCTGTTCTACATTTATTTGTCCACCATCAGGTGAAAGTTGATCATAAACCTAAACCATTTTCACATTTCGAGGCATTGCCCTCAGCACTTGGAGGCTTAACCCAATAGAGCCCATGCCACCCTAAACCGCCCTGCTGTGAGCCGCCTAGGAGACCACGCCCACTTTTTGACACAAATCCCCATCACCTCTAATGTAGAAATGAAAATCACCAAGTACTGCCGGGAGCACCACAATCCGCCATGTCTCCAACCGCCATAAACCGCCTTGACTCTATATACTGTATATTCTCTATTCAGCTTTATGCAGTGGCATTTCATGGTGGTTCAGGGCGGTGAAAGCTACAGATGGAAAGTGCAAAAAATAGGCGGCTCTGTTGGGTTAATTGAGAGGTTTACAGTTGTGGTGTCTGTTCCAGGGGGACCCACAGTGGAAGCTCCAGGAGGACGAATGCCACCAAACACTTTTACCGCCCGACGACCTCCAGTACATTTCATATATTGAACTCGACATAAAGCAAAACTTTGAAATCGCCATGGTTTCTTCATTACAAGAGGGTAAGAAGATTTCGAGCTAAGCGCAATTTTGCAGGCGCACAGGGGCATGAGTGTGATTGCGCCCGTCTTATACGTGAAGCACTGGTGATCAAAGTTGGGGGAGGGGGACTTCTTCAGTCATGAGATTTTCATTCAGTTTTTTGCCTTTCAGGTGGTATGCCCACTACCCATGAGATCCACGCCACGTTCAGCAATCCATGGCTGTTCCTTATTAAACCATCATACAATATTCTGGCCAATGATAACCACAATCTGAGTATGAATATTTTGGCATTTATCAACAGACAGGTATGTAGGCCTACAAGTATAGCAAATTTGAAGTTTCTAAGTTGAACTGTTAGTCTGTCAGTTTGGTAGGGTTCCTAATCGGTCAGTTCTGTCATTAACGAACCTCTATCATCTTCAGGGGAAGTCGGCTGTGAATTTCAAGATGTCCAAATCATCCTTACATTGCAAGAAGACGGCACAAACCTTTACGGTGGCGTCAGCATGTCCGTACCGCTTAAGGATGACATTCCACCACCAAGTTGAGGTTCCGTGGGAAATTTTTCTCCACGGGCAAATGTATGACGATAAAGACCTTCCAATCCTCATTGACCTGCCGGTAAGTAGAATATGTAATGTAGGAGGAAACTGGAGACCCAGAAAAAAACTACAGCGAAGGACCTTCACATGGATTATGAGGGCCTTGATAGCCTAGTGGTTATCACGTCCGCATAGCAGGTGGCAGGTCCTGGGTTCGAATCCCGGGCCGTATGGGAGTAATCATCCTTGGCTCTTCAGTCCGTCGCATGGGAGAGTAAGCCGTGGTGCCTTGTATCTTGTGTCTTTGCAAAGGCAATAAAAGACCCCATCCAAGTGAGGAACATGAGTAGCTTGAGATGGCCTCTTCCATACTTACCAGGGCCATACGTGCCCGATGGAAAAATCCAATACAAATGGATTTTGACAAAGAAATGTGGATTTTCGTTGTTGGTAAAGTGCCGAAGATGTGGTAGAAAAGAATGTTGGTTTTCTGAACATTTCAGGCAAATTATCGTCCACCATCGGAATTTGGTGCTGAGATTCCTACAACTGATAATATCTACAACGCTGATCCAAGACAACCGCAATACCATAAAACACATGTCAGATCAAAGGTAAGAAAGCGTAGTGCCGAGTTGCAATGGTTATTCTTGATCGAGAGACCCGGGGTTCAATTCCTGGCTAAGTCTCCACTCGGTACCCACTTGTCAGAAAGAATCAAATGAGCACTGAATGAACTGTTCCATGAGTTGTTCCCCAGAAAGGTTAATGTGGAGTTCTGACAAATTTAAGAAGCCAAAGTTGGGGCAAAACACTTCAATATTACTGCATTCAGAGTTGGACTGATTTGGAGCATAATATAATGTTTCATACTCACAAAATGTGATGTCAAACGCTATCTTTTCAATCGTCCTCCCACAGCAGAGGTTTGGTCTTGCTCCTCTTCATACACTCGAAGAGGTGCAAGGTAAAAACCCCTGCTGTGGGAGGATGCTTTTCAATTCAAACATTGTCTTCCGATTCACATTCAGATGACAGGTAATTACAAGCAGTGTAAGGGCAAGATATTCCAAAGAGACTGTGGCTGCACGGACGCCATGATGCTGTCCACCGATACAGCCTTTTCGGACTGCATTCAGAGGGTAAGTTCTCCCTTGATGACAACTTCAAGGCTGTAACAGCCTGTTAACTCCAGCACCAATCAGGTGCAGATCGAGGATTTGGGGAAAAGAGGGGGCGCACTGTATGCCTACTAGGAACATTGAAATTTGTGCCAAATTCACAATTTCAAAGATCTTTTGGCTAAAAGAGGCGAGCACCTGGCACGCCCCCTGGATCCATGTCTGCCATGTGATGGCCCAAGATTGGTGAAAATTGTATGATACCTCACAGACACACACACACGCACACACACACACACACACACACACACGCACGCACTGGACTGTCAAATCATCCACTGTCTTTCCCCAGGCATATCTTGTTGACTTCGCTACAAAAGAGATCTTGCTAAGATTCACCTTGGATCAACCCGGCAAAGATCCTATCAAACTCTCAAGTAAACACATCTTGGCCATTGAAGAAATGAACAACAGAACTAACTATGAATGCATAAGTAAGTATCCATCAATCGGTAACAATTTTTCCAGTGCCCAGTTTCCCCGCGCCCCCCCCCCCCCACTCAGGAGTCAACCATGCCGCATACTCGTTCCAATTTTCGCGGGAAAAGGGGTCATTTTCAGCAGCACTCTTCGGGAAAAAATTCCCAAAAAAACACTTAAAATAGGGGTACTTTGAATGACTTTTCTCCCGAAAAATTCTTAAAAGGGGTCAAAAGGTTCTCTTCCTGAAAAAATACCGGTAATAAAAAGGGGTATGAAAGTTCTGTTACCGCCCTAACTTGTCAATTTCATTGTTGCTATCATGAACAGGTGATCTGTCCAACAGCTATGTGAAAGAAGAGAGTGAAAACACTTCACATTACAATGTACGCTACCTGAATCCTGAACATGCAACACTCAACATGATGGTAAGCATTCTCCCATAGCAGGGGCATTTGTCTTGCTCCTCTTCATGAGTGAATGAAGAGTGAGGTAAACATCCGTGTGGTGGGAGGATGGATGGAAAACTCTAGAAATTAGTCCTTTTCAGAGGAAAAAAACACTCTGATATACCAGTTGCTTGCTACATTTTGTTTCAAGCGTTTCAGAAAATGAAACTGTGGTTTGTCACGTTCCACATTCCCAATTTCGGGGCAATAAGAGCTGTCAATCACCTGACCAATAGGAGTCACTACGGTCCAATTCAATGCTTTGTGGACCCATTCATGGTTATTAATGACTGAGTACCAATCAGGTGAATTTTATATTGTATTGGTTCGCTATAGAACTTTGCTGCCATCTTTTGGCGAGAATCATGGCTGACTGCTCCTGTTTCTCCCTTCAGGGCTCAGGGCTGTACCATTTCCGAGTTCATGTACTCGAAGGATACTCCTATTGCAATCTAGAGACATATTTTTTGGTAAGTACAAGTTGCAGCATGTACATGTACAAGCCTTCGAGCGCTTTCCCCTAGCAGTATAGTAGTATAGTCTCAAAGCACTTCACTTTATTAGGCTACCCCAGTCTCTCCAGAATTCAAGAAGCAGACCAGTTGAGAATACAACGTGGTGACCCACTGGGAATCAACCCCATGACCTCTCAAACCTGAGGCTAATGCTCAACCACTCCACCACCATGCTTCTCATGACTAGAGGGTCTGCATCATGTGAATCTCAGGTCATTTATGGTCGTACCCTGCCCTTAAAAACTAGTGCGAGGAGGGGAGTGGTTGTGTAGACCCTGGTGATTGGATGGAGGTTTTGCGGAGAGTCAGACCTCACAATGATTGATGAATTCCAGTTTGCTAATCATAATTCTTTGAAATTTTTTCAGTTCTATGTGACCAACACCCCAATTAGTCACCACCTCGACATGCTAATACTTTTCACGGTCGCAATACTCTTCGGCGGCGGCCTGTTCGGGCTTTATCTCAAATATCTGTCACTTCCCAATAGACTCCATGTGAAGGTGATGGAGAGGAAATGGATCCAGGATAATCTACAGAAACAGCTGGAGACAGAGGGTGTTGTGGAGACAGAGGGGTTCGGGGAGAAAGAGGGGATCAAGGAGAAAGAAGGCAATGCAGAGACAGAGGGCTTCACAGAGACAGAGGGCATTGCAGGGACAGAGGGCTTCGCGGAGACAGACAGCATCGCGGAGACAGAGGGCATTGCAGGGACAGAGGGCTTCGTGGAGACAGAGGGCTTTGCGGGGACAGAGGGCTTTGCGGGGACAGATGGCTTTGCAGGGACAGATGGCATCGCAGGGACAGAGGGCATTGCAGGGACAGGGGGCATCCCAGGGACAGAGGGTACTGCAGGGACAGAGGGCTTTGTGGAGACAGAGGGCTTTGCTGGGACAGAGGGCGGCTTTGCGGGGACAGAGGGCTTTGCGGGGGCAGAGGGTTTCGCAGGGACAGGGNAGGGACAGAGGGCATCGCAGGGACAGAGGGCATCCCAGGGACAGAGGGCGTCGCAGGGACAGAGGGCATCGCAGGGACAGAGGGCTTTGCAGGGACAGAGGGCACTGCAGGGTCAGAGGGCATCGCAGGGACAGGGGGCATCATGGACAGCGAGGGCATTGAGGAAGAGGGCATCACAGAGATAGAGTGTTGAGGAGATAGACAATACTCGGGTGCATGGACTCACCCAATTGAAGACTTAATTCCTAATTCTTCACCAAACAGAACGTGGAAGAGGAAATGTCTTGTTAGTTCAAGTTATATTCATTGCAATCAAAACATTCCACACATGACCAGTATGAAAGTAGGCCTAGGGACTCGCTTTCACATTCAGAATTGTTATTTTTTGGTTTTTGTTGCAACTTTAATATCAGCTGTTGTTGTTGTGAATAAAGAAGTTTTTTCAATAACTGAACTTTGCTCAGTTTTTGCTGTGAATGGTGTCAATGTCTAGCCAAGTACTGGTATTGGTAACAAAACGCCACAGAAGGAACATAACTCATAACTCCCTCAAGAAGTGAGTTAAGAGTCTTGCTCAAGGACACTTGGAAGCCTGGAAAAAAGGTTANGTTGGGGGGGGCCAAGGTTGCCTCATTTGAAATTAAAATCCCTTCCATCCCTTATAATTGCACACCATTTTATTCATAAACAAAAGAAAACTTGCAACTGTTTAATGAATCAAGATCATGTACGTCGTATTGGCAAATTTCTCATTCAGTGCTTTGTATCGAAGATGTATAAGCAAGCATGTTCTAAGTGGAATAAAATACCCAGTCACAAATGAGCTCAGCAGTGCGAGTGTGCCCTCAGAACTTGGCCTGAACTGGGTTAAGCTGTGCCATAACTGGGATACACAGTACTCTGCATTCTGAGTGACCCCAGAGCAAAACACAGAAAGGATCGTACCTCAATGCAGTCAAAAGTCAGGTAAGGACAGTTGCTTTTTCTGAATGTCCTTTGAAAATAAAACAATCTGGTGAAACTTGAGTAAAGAAAAGGTACTCGGAGACGTGTGAAACTGCCACCCAATAACTATGTGGAGTTAAGACTTGATACGGTTGCATAATTAAATGTACCTAATAAAGCAGCAGCACCATATTAGTTCCCCTCGATCATAATAGGGAGGTTGAGATCAGTGACTTATTACGGATCCTTTACACAAAATTTGTCCTCATACAGAATTCTATCCGTATGCCTACCGGTATACATATAAGAATCTGTGATAAGTCTCAACCTCCCTATCACTACATAATTAACAATCTGTAAAAATACAGAAAAACGTGACCATTAAAGACATATGTCACCAAGGCACAAGCCCTACATACCAGGCAGACCTTCCTCAGTGTTGCTTGAACGATGAACTCCAGAACCTTCTCTGGCTATCAATGGAAGTAGACCAGTTGCCATGGTTACAAAATAACCAAATCTTCCAGCATGGCGACCAGGCCTGCCGACTTCTCCTTGCTGTACGATTTCATCAAATCCTGGAGAACCCCTGCCGTGCGTCGGAGATTCCGTCCGAGGAGATGCTCGTCCGACAAGTCTTGACAATGTGACCTTGAACTCGGGAGGGCATAAACAATCTTATTTACATCATCTTGAACCTGCTTGCTGTACATCCCACGGAAAACTGTCTTCATTCTGTCTGTTACATCCTTTTCAATTTCCTTGTTTCGACATACTAGATTAAGAATGAATACACCTGAAGATAAGAACAATGTGCATTTCAGCCGACAATTTGCCATTAAAGTGTATCAAAATCAGAAGGCCTATGCTTGTGAGTGGAAAATAATCACAGGTAACTCTAAATTATGACCTGCTCCAGCAAAAGCAGATCCTTGTCATTGATTGTCAGTTTATTCAACTACTCTCCCTGCTGTCCACCAATATTGAAAACCCACAGAGACATACATTTCAGCTATTGTGTCATAAAGCCGTTAACCCTTTCCACTTTAGCGACAAGCGTCTAATTTTGCTGGAGCGGGTCACAATTTGTAACAGACATCAAAACTTCTTTCGCCACCAGAGAACAATTTGTCACAACAGAAATTTGTGCCAACTTTCAGACCACTGCACACATCCTTACCTTCAGGGTGTAAGATCTTATCAACAGTTTTTAGCACCTCTAACTCGACGAACGCCTGCGGCGGACAGGTCATTCCGAGACTTGGGTCCTTACAGTCGACGTCGAACATGATGACGTGTTTCTTGAGACCTGAAAGTACAAGATGACGATGAAAACACAGGGTGTTGGAGTTTAAGGTTGAATCTAAAAGTCGAATTGACCCACAACACTGACCTTGTTCCAGTAATTTATTCAGATACTCCAAGCCGTCGCAGACAAATACACGGAGGTGATCGTCAGGTTTGAATCCAAACCAATCAGTGGCGACCTGAACCACATCTGGGTCGATGTCGACAGCATCGAGGTAGATCTGGAAAGAAGAGTTGGTACAGAATAGACTATCACGAGTGATGTTGCTGCTGTATTTTCAGGTTATGGACTTATACTTGTAATGAGTATTAGACACTAGCAGGCATGGGAACGGCAGGGGTTATGGAACCGGAATAGCGAGAGACCAAAGGCCTGAGCTCCGAGCGCCGAAGGCGCGAGCGGGGGGAATTTGTCGATTTTGGCTCGCCCAGGATGCGATTTCCAAGCATTTCCCGTACCGATTTGGCGCACTGCAAACCCGTGCTCTGCAGACGAGAGAACCGAAAGGAAATTCGGATATGGCAGTTGATTTCGATGGGTGTCCCATGTGGAAGCGAGGTTGCACTGCATTCACGAGAAGTAGTAAGCGTGACCAAATAAGGAAACCCATTGACGGCAGTTTTACGCGGGCTTTTATTTCATTGGTTGGTTGATGTCAGAGACGAATAAATTAGTGATTATCATCGCCGAGGGAGACCCGAAAGAGCTGTTGCTGCGCGGCATTCTGGCTCGTTCTTGCGTGGCTGACGAAGTCAGAACCCGAGTCAGACGCGCTGTATTTACCCCCACCCCCCTCCAATTTTATTGCATTTCTGTACGAATCTCAGGACCCAACTTTTGGCCTCCCAAAACCGGAAATCCGGCACAATCCGGAAGATTCCCATGCCTGACTAGTAGTACACCCTTCAGTACAAGTGTCCAAAAGTAGCAGGCTGCCTGCCCCTGGATATCTGACTAGGTAGTTAAAATCTGGCCAGTCTGGGTACACGTACTTGTACTGAGGGGGGCGTATCCTGAAGGTACTGTACCTTCAGGATACGCCCCCCTCAGTACAAGTACGTGAAGATATGTACTACATATCTTCTCTACTTCGCTGAACACAACTTACATTTGGATATGCATTGCGCAGGTACATTGCTAGGCCTCCTCCGCCTAGCCCAATGAGAGAAATGTCTACTCTGGTCTCTGAAAAACAAAACATCCATTGTCCATAATTATGTTTTTTTATATCTTTCGAAACCCACATGAAAATTGAACATTTCATTGTAACGCAAGAGCCACGATTAAGGAGTAAACTTACCTGATAATTTCTGAAAATTCTCCACAAAAGCTAATCCAGCCACCATACCTACATGAAACTGGAATGCCAGGTGACTGGTGTCAACTACTGTCTTCGTCATCTTCTTTTTCCCACCTTTTTTCTTGACTTCCACTGGAATAGCATGAATAATCTATACGGTAAAGATTAACCAGTGATTGGGAAATCCCCCCCCCCCACAAAATCCACATCAAAAGGGCTAAATTTTATGATCGTAAAATCTCCCTCCAAATTCTCACCTTTTGCCAACCTCGCCTCTGATTGGACGACCATCGGCTTATCGAGAAAAATCAAACGCCGCACCACATCTTCTTCTGTTACGACATCCTCGATTACATAATCACCTGTCATCTTGCTCGTCCCACGATGTTTGATTGTACGTTCTCCGATTTCTTCTCCGATGGTGAGAAATGGAACCTATAAAATCAATTAAGTGTGCCAGGTTATTTTGCTGGAGTATTACTTTGTATATTGGAGTGGAGACTTTTGCACTCTACAGAAGGATTATCCACACCCAGTACTAGGCCTGCCCAGTACGAGGCCTACCCAGTACCAGGCCTACCAAGTACTACGCCTACCCAGTATGAGGCCTACCCAGTGTGGGGCCTACCGAGTGCGAGGCCTACCCAGTATGAGGCCTATCCAGTACTGTAGAAATGGGCTAAATTCTCTGACCTGGACATCACCAAGTTTAGGCGGAGCCAACTCCATGACTTTGCTGGACAATTCTGCTTGGATAGTTTTCAGGTTCTCGTACGACTGATCACGATGAAGGGCCACAACAATGAGACGTTTGAATCCAGCTGATTGAGACAACTGCAGACGACCCTCATCAGTGGAAAACAGCCACTCAACTTCCCTGGAATGAAGCGAAAAAGTTCAGTGGCGTAACCTGACAACTAAAGGCCTTCATATAATGCATGAAGATCATACTGATTGGCTTCGTCAATCAGTATATAAAGGCCTTAGGGACATGAACAGTCAAACCCTATTGCAGGATCTTCAAACTCCACGTCCAGCTGTCCGTCCGTCCATCTGACAGTGATACCTCTTCTGAGACAGGATGATACTGAGGGACACCTGCTTAGTACCATGATGTATTAGCCCCAAGCTCAACTTAGAACTTGAAGATGATTACATACTCACCTTCCCTCTGGCACAATGAATATGGCAAACTTTTTATTTCTACCGACTCGCACGTCACGATCCACAATGTGCATAGTGTAGCGTGGACTTGACGAGGTGGCACTGTAGAGTTCGACTTTTAGTTGACCCTCATCTTCATCGAGGGACCTAAAAATGTTACAGATCATGATCAGGGTATATCGTTACATATCAAGTTTGATTCCCTTTGCTGCTGCCTGGTACAAATTCTGGCACAGCAAACTTCAGTAATGACCAATTCAAAATGTGACCCGATCTAGCAAAAGCAGGTGCTTGTTCGAAATGATCATCATTGGTCATTAGTTTACTCAACTATTATCACTGCTGTCCACTACTATTTTCAACCTGCAGAGACGTACATTTCAGCTATTGTGTTGTAAGACCATGAACCCTTTCCTTGGTTGTGTCAAGCACCAAATTTTGCTAGAGTATTGCATGGATATCAATTTTTCACATTTTTCAGTCACTTGAATGTCCCACCTTTTGTTCAGTTGTTGACGCAGCAGAGCATAATGTTGCATTGACTCGACAACAGCAACAATGTCATCTTTCGAGCTCACTCTTTCTGCCTTGTTCAAGTCGTAACAAATTTCTAGAATCTGAAATGGAAGAAACGTCATGAAGAGTTGGTCTAACTGGGGATCGAATCTGGAACTTCGGTGACGGCAGGTGACCATGGTTCCACTGTGCCATTCTGACAGCCCAGAGTGTGCCGATGAAAGACTGATGAGGGAATCTTAAAAGGCCCTGGTTAGCAGTGAACGAGTGTGGCCTACCTTGATAGGGTTTGGTGTCGGCATGAACTTCGTCATGACAAACACAAACACGGGCATGTGGAATTCCTTTTCCATTTCCTTGTCGGGATCTTCAACCACTCGGTGAAGTCTCACGGGCCAACCTCTGAAATAAGTCAGGAACATACAGTGGAACCTCTCTATTAAGGACACCTATGGGGCCGAAGGTGTTCTCCTTAATGAATTAAAGGTGTTCTAATAAAGAGGTCAAAATGAATAGAAATTGATCAATTGGAACTGAACTCTTCTGTCCTTAATAAAAAGGTATCCTCCAGACACTCACAGAGGTGACCGTTATGGGATGTTCTGCTCTATTTTTTGGCCCTCAACTCATCTCTGCTTTTCCAAACACGGCCAATACTGAAGATTAAGTAGGTTGAACTATAACTTTATTCCAAATTTGAGCAGGAGACCTATCCACCCCCTCTGTTACTTACATACTGATGAAGTAATCCATGATTTTATCAAGGATATGCTTTTGGGCTAAAGACACGCAGATATATCGACCACCAACGCGTAGAACTCTTGCAATTTCTGAAAACATTTTCTCAACTGTCTTGACAACATCTTCAGTGTTATCAGTGAAGAGGGCATCGAGAGTTCCCTTGTCTAGCACCGTTGAGAAAGACCCCGAGTCCAAGTCCATCTAAAATGGTGAACAGATGTAGGCCTAGTAAGAAACAGATTTTCTACATGTAGAATCAAGGTTTTCTGATATGAACTACATGTACATGAATCAAATGACAATCCGCAAAGCTTTAAATTAAAATAACGTTGCTGAGGATTGTAAAACTTGAGTATCTGATGCTAATATACCGGTACCTTGGTCGCATCCATTTTGACAAAACTCATCTCTGTTCTTTCTTTATTCTTTTCCTTCATCTGTCGGATGACAACATCACTGATGTCAATGTTTGTGATCGTCTTGAGACCGATGTCGTACATGTCGCTACTGAGCTGTGAGTTGCCACAGCCAATCACGAGTATTTTATCAGACGGTTTGATGTATTTATGCAGGATGCCACAGAGATCTGTATACTCCCCATACCTTTAAGGAAAAGGATGAACATTTGAAATCCGATGAAGAACGTAAAAGTGGAGGTAGCTAAGCCAGAGCAGAGGCCAGCTGCCTAGCCTGCTCATCCGCATGTGTCCGTCTCACCAGCCTACGCCCTAGTTATGGTAACCATATCGACCAGGCATAGCTTCTTTTACGATATGACATTGACGGCTATTGCCTGGTACGTTATGGTTTACCCATATGCTGCCTGTGGTGCATAGTGTATTTCATGTAGTACTGAACAAAATCACCAATTATTGTCAAACCTGACTAAATTCGAATAATTAACTGTCATGAATCCTTTCATTTATCCTCATTTCTCATAGTGGTATTCCAAAAGACAGAAAAATTGGCACAAATTAGGAAAAAACTTTGATACAAAACTCCGTCGAAATGTCACCAACACATGTAAACAAGTCGCGAACTCGTAGCTGTCACAAGACCCGAGGTCACGTGACTGGGCGTAGTCGCTGACACTGAATGAGAACGAGACTAACGTCACTGCGCAATTGCATTGCGCGAGACTCCCATCATGGCGTGTCACCGGCCTGTACATTTCGATTCGAGAAGCGGATTTTAAACTCGATTTGGGAAGTAAATAAGAACGGGATTTTACTAAATTCACTCGGATATGGTGTATCGACGATAGCTCAACAACACAGGAATACAATATTNTAGTATTAACTCGAAAAAGGTTTTTATTAAAAAAAATACATATCTGAGTCACCCTGGAAAAGGCATGTGTTGACAAGAAACCACACTTTTTTTTCTTCAATTCTTTTCTCACATTATAATGTTCTCTGTCAAAAAGTGTGGTTTCTTGTCTACACATGCCTTTTCCAGGGTGACTCAGATATTTATTTTTTTGAATAAAAACCTTTTTCGAGTTAATATTAAGGATTTGTGTATTGTATGGTAAATGGTGCAATGCTTCCAAGCTCTCTTTCGATGATCACAGTCCATTTTAGTATTAAAAAAAAAAAAAAAAAAAAAAAAACCCTCCCTCCTCACTTTTTACAACTTTGACTGATGCTAAACTAAAGATTTTTTTTATGTGGCCTAATCTGCAGTTTTGCAGAGGAAGATTTGATGTTTGTTGATTATCAGTGAGGAGATGAATTGCATTGGTGTTTTAGCTGTTTTATCAAGGTTTATAGTCCATAAGGTCTTCAGTTTGAAAAATTCGACTCACTGAACCACAGCCTTACACTAACAGCTGTGAAGAAGTGAGTCACTTCTAGTCTGGGTGAGATTCGGGAGTTTCAGTTGTGCAGTCTGTCAGATTCTGTCAATGTAGATGTGCACTTCTTCTTGCTTTCAGCTTGATTTTGAGAGACAACGGTGTTTCATCAAATATGAAGATGATTCGGAATACTGGTCATTATTCAAAGATGTACAGAGAGGTGAGATTAGAGGGGGTAAAATACTGGTGCTTCTCGGGAAAATGGAGTCAATTTAGCCCATGTTGTGCTATTTCAGGGGGGGGGGGGCTGGGAATTTGGGAAAGATTTGGTGCTGGTGCCTTACCATTGGAAGTTCATTGTGGATTTCAACAAAATATTCCAAATTCCAAAATTTGTCTGTCGATTTCGACAGGTGTGTTTTCTATTTCAGGTGTTGTGCAAATTGACCCCATGTCTGATATCTACTGCAGAATTTGTGACCATGGGGTTTCGGAGGCACCAAATGAGATAGTGCTGTGCGATGGATGTGGTATAGGTAGGCTTTTTACAAATGTCCATATCCATCCGGTTTTTCCTGCGGAATCTGGTTCTTTTCTTCACTAAGAATGTAGAATCTGAGCCTTGTAGTTATCACGTCCGCTTAGCAAGCGGCAGATCCCAGGTTCGAATCCCGGGCCGTATGGGATTAATCATCCCTGGCTCTTCAGTCAATCGCATGGGACAGTAAGCCGTGGTGCCTTGTACCTTGTACCTTCGCAAGGACAAGTAAAAGACCCCATCCAGGCGAGGAACATGAGTTGCTTGAGCTGGCTTCTTCTGTACTTATCAGAGCCAATAACGCTGGCTTCAGGCCAGACGTAAAATTGAATACAGCTCTTGATCTTGGAGTGACTTTATTTATGTTGTATTTTTTTGCACCTGCAGGATATCATCAGCTGTGTCACAAACCAAATATTCAGTCGAGCATTCTGAAGCCGGACGTCAGCTGGGTCTGCCGGAACTGCATCTTCGCTACAACAGCCAAAGTAAGCATGTTTATCATCATTAACTGCATCGTCATCATCATCTTTGATGGCATAAATAGGTCGATTTTCAGATGTATAGAAATTCAAAGGGGAAGTAATGTTACTTGGAAATAATTATATGTGACTGAGGTGGTCTAGGAAAACCCGCCGAAAGTCGCTGAATGATCAACAAGGGCTGTCAGATTGCCTGTGCATTGATCTGCTGCTGTTTACCTTTTACAAAGTGTATTTTAGTTATGCGGGTTCACCAAGGCCATTAACACTTTCCTCAAATGCAACATCCTAGACTGCCTCACATATGTGTTTATGTTCCAGAGAGGAGGTGCTGATAAGGAAGGGCCACATGCTGGGTCACTGCTTGAAATGAAAAAGTCACTGCCATACAACGTGAGTCACGTTTTATATTGGCCGTCTTGCTACGTTTCAAAGTCTCTATTTTCATGTCCAAAACGGAAAATTTCTCAAAATATGGTAGTTTTCTCTTGAGTGTGGGAGTTTATCGTGTTTGGTTCTGAAATGTACCATTTCATATTTTCAGAGTAAGGATCTGAAATGGGATACCCAACACAAAACAAACAGCCAGCAGATGTACTGCTATTGCGGAGGGCCTGGAGAGTAAGTACCATGGAACCTCTCTATAAAGGCACCTTCGGGACTGACAAATGCTGTCCTTAATTGAGAGGTGTCCTGATTACAGAGGTCAAAATGAATAGGAATGACCAGTTTTGGACTGAACTTTGGTGTCCTTAACAGAGAGGTGTCCTCATGTCAGCAGTGCCCACTAAGAGAGGTTCCACTTTATACGCAACTGCTTTCATACATGTACTGAACTTCAGTGTTGCTGCTTGTTCAATCTGCACTTAGAAATAGGAGCTGTCAGCGAGTTGACCACTAGGTGTCACTACAGCCCAATTCAATGCATCTAGCAGACCCGGTCATTATCGATCAAGCAGCAATCACGTAGATTTTCCTGTACATTTGGTCCGCTAAGACTTTGCTGCCATCTGTTGGCAATATGCGCGGCTGACTGCTCCTATTACTAATATGAATAACAATAATAATAATAATAATAATAGTATATCAATCCTTTTTGCCATCTTCCTTTCAGTTGGTACCTAAAAATGTTACAATGCTGCCGATGTCGTCAGTGGTTTCACGAAGCGTGTCTCCAGTGTCTGACCATGCCACTGATTTACGGAGACCGATTTTATATCTTTGTATGTGCCTGTTGTAACGCTGGACCTGAATATATCAAGAGGCTGGACTTAAAAGTGTAAGTACATGTATAATGGGGACCCTAGACCACTGCCTCAATAGGTGTCACTAGTGGTTAAAACTACTGAAATGAAACTGACATCCCGGTCCTGATCAATTTCCCACACAAAAGGCGCCCATTGTATAGGACCTCGTTTCAGTGTGCTGCCCTCTATCGTAGCTAGGATCCCCATTGGAATAAAAGATTTAGTTTTGACAACCACCTACATCTACCTTCAAAGTATGTGGACATTGTTCCTCCTCTCCTTCAGGGTAGACATTGTTCATCTGGCGTTGTTCGACTTGACGATCCGATACAACAAGAAATATTATGATCTCGACGAGACCATCTTACCGTGGATTACCAAACATCTTGAATATTTCAAATCATCAACGGTAGGTGGAGTAACTTCTAACCTGATGTGAGGAGCCTTTGATAGCCTACTGGTTATCATGTCCGCTTATCAAGCGGCAGGTCCCGGGTTCAAATCCCGGGCCATGTGGGATTAATTGTCCTTCGCTTTTCAGTCCGTCGCATGGGACTGTAAGCCCTGGTGCCTTGTACATTGTGTCTTTGCAAGGGCAAGTAAAAGACCCCATCCAAGTGAGGAATATGAGTAGCTTGAGATGGCTTCTTCCGTAGTTATCAGGGCCAATAATGCTATGGCTTCGGCCCTGACAGAAAAATCAAAAATACAAATACAAATTGTTGAGGTTACAGGTGCTGATGTTCAAATGCCCAACTCGGCCAGCTCATCATGTCAACAGATCAGCTATGTCGTCTGCTGTTTGTACATTCTGGTCTTGTCATTTCAGCTCGTCAACATGGCTATTTACGAGAGAAAAAGGGAAATGCAGAAAATACTTCACAATCATCGGACTAAGTAAGTGCAGATTTAGGTGGATTTGTTTCCCTGACGTGTTTTTACAAGGCATCATGTGATCGTTTCTTAAAATACGGTAAAGGGTTGTTATTACGACTTATCGTGTAAAATGCATTGAACGACTTTTTAAACCTGAATGTTTGGGAGAAACGTTTGTCCACTTGGTCAATGTCTCCGCAAAATTTCAACTTCAAACTCTTTCCCGCACTGTCCACTCACCCTGCGGATGGAGACATGAGGCTGTCACACGTCTGGAGCTTATGGCACATCGACTACTGCTGCGGATTCGTCGCCCGCCTAAAAGT
This sequence comes from Notospermus geniculatus, assembly GCA_002633025.1. Classification (NCBI taxonomy): domain Eukaryota; kingdom Metazoa; phylum Nemertea; class Pilidiophora; order Heteronemertea; family Lineidae; genus Notospermus; species Notospermus geniculatus. The sequence goes on along the minus strand of NMRB01001642.1, from coordinate 99,144 downwards.
GGCCATGTATACTTTCAGATTTGCTAGCTCGCAGACCGTGCTGACCAAAAAGCGACGTGTGTAAGTCGGTCTGTTGTGCTTATCTGCCTGCATTACCATCCTGGCATAAAAACATACGACTCACACCCTAACTTACTGTAGTGCTCAACATTGTCAACATTGCCTTGTTGCATTGACCCGTTTTACTGAGGTGATTTTCAGGGGGAATACGAAGTATTTGGTTCAGATGGCACAGGGCTGGGTTACACAACTCCAGTCTATGGATCATTTTGGTCCTGATATAAAAGGAAACGTCATCTCCGAATTTTGCAAATTTTCAACCCCAACCGGGGTCTTCNTGGGGGGGGGGGGGTCCAATTGCATCTGTTACAATTTCCTCACAGCTGGGATTTCAAATGGCCACTCGCTAAATTCTTCTGCCTGTCTCTTGTACATAATTATGTAAAACACCACCATTTTAATAATTTTATTTTGTACCAGTACCGTTGTTTACCTCTTCTCATGTAGCACCAACATCTGGCAGACGACATGAGATTTTTCATGAAATTGGCAGCGTTTACTGGGGCAGTAATTGAGGAGAGGCTTGGTGGCCTAGTGGTTATCACGTCTGCTTTTACCAGGCGGCAGGTCCCGGGTTTGAATCCCGTGCAGGATTAATCATCCCTGGCTCTTCAGTCCTATGATTTCGGCCCCGACGAAAAAAATCTGATAAAATACAATACTACAACACTACCAGGGCAGTAATTTGAAGAAAATTTATTCATTTCATCTTCATTTAAATGCTGAATGGATATTTTTTCAAAATTTTCTCATCTCTGGGGACACAACTGTGTTGTAGTCCGAGTGCGATCTGTGCACTGAATGAACACATTACATTGTCATATCATCACACACATATGTAAGGCGGTCTTGGAAACGCGTCGGATGTTGCTGAATGATCAACAAGGGCTGTCAGATTACCTGTGCATTGATCTGCTACTATTTACCAGTTACAAAGTACATTTCAGCTATTGAAATGTGCGGGTTCACCAAGGCCATTAACATTTTCCTCAAATGCGACATCCGACGGGTTTTCCTAGACCGCCTCACATATTCATCTTCCAACCAATTTCATGGCTTTCTTACAGTTTATGACTGATCATCTCTCATTTATTGTCCTGTAATCCTTTCAGTTCAGTAGTGTGTTTATGTATTCTTGAAACTATGGTCGCGATATTTTACATGTAGTATTTGAGTCCTTTTTCTCTCAATGATTGTACTAGTCTCCAACGTGGTGTTCGAACAAGGAATAGCGAGGTTTAGCACCTTTCCGACTCCGACTTCAACTACGAGAATGAATCCTTGATATAAACGATTTGACAGACGTTTTCAATTCGTCAAACACCATAAATTGAAGGCAGACAAATTTGGCCTTATAAATCGGAAGTGCAGATAAATAATGAATATTGAAGTCATAATCGTAGTCGTTACGACTTGAAACAGGACTATAATATTAGCGATTTATGTGCACTTCCGATTACGAGTCAAAATTATTCTGCTGCAAACGACTATCAAATCGATTTTATCAAGGATGTCCAAAGCGGACTGCAGTTCATTCTGGTAGTTGAAGTCGGAGCCGGAAAGGTGCTAAACCTCGCTAATATCCCTCACTTCTCAACTCAGTCAGATTATAATACCGGTATTGACGATGTTTGTTTTTAACTGGCTGTTGTGTTTTCATGCTGTCGATCATGGGACTTCCTGCTTCCAGGAAACACAACCATGGCCTCAGGTAAACGGAATTTGTGACCCTCCGCCACAAAACCAGTGTAAAGTCGCATGGAAAGTGAGCTTAAACATACCGACATGACACCAGGAGATAAAGATAGAAACAGGATCACTCAGATTTCACAACACTGAAATTTACAAATGTAACCCTCCACCACAAAACCAGTCATCAGTCACTCTGAGGTTGGCAAGTTCGGACCAAATGTATTTGTCAATTTCAGTATTGTCTGCGTGTCTGTTGTGAAGTCTCAGCGATTCTGTCCTTATCTCCTGGTGTCATGTCGGTACGTTCAGGCTCATTTTCCATGCGACTTTACACTGGTTTTGTAGTGGAGGGTCACATTTAGTGGTGATTTTTTGTGTTGTTCTGTGATGATGGTAGAAACGTGAGGAATTGTCGTGTGTTACCGGTAAAGTGATTTCTGTCCCCATTAAACTTAGGCTGTGTAACGTGACTAGATGCATCTCCCTTCCCCACAGCTTCAGCATGGTTAACCACTGCGATAGACAATTCTCAAATTCTGTGCACTTCCGACAAAATCTCAACCAGAACCTCGATCTGAAACCGGGTGACGTGACGCAATCCATGATTCAGCTATGGTGACTCTGTCAGAGTCACGAAAATTTCCTGGCGCGAATATTTCCCAGTTCTTGGTGATATTTTTCGGGAACTGGTGCTGATTAGGGTCGGGGGCAAGGGGTGGCATTGTGATGATTGTTATGACGTAAATGGTTTCGGGAACAAAAGGCAGGTTACAGGGTAATAGTAAAGTACACGCAAATGAAAAATATGGTCCGTGAAAAAAAAACGGTGAAAAAATGGCAGACTTGCCAAAATATCCTGCCGCGAATATGTCTATAATTCTTGATTCGCAAAAATTTCCTGCCGCGAAATTATCTTGGTTTACAGTATGTTGAGCGGAACCTTCAGTGCAAGTTCTACAGAGGTCTGTGTACTGTGATTAAGGTGCATGGTCATCAAGGTAAAATTTAAAAAAAACACACATCACAATATCTTTTTTCTGACACGTCTGCTTTCATTGCAGGTTCCAGAGTGGCAGAGAAATCAAGAAAAAGGCAACGTTATTTGGTTTGCGGGTACGAGCGCCGCCACAGCCCCCGGTTATCCAATTACCAGCCAACGGACAGATCACAGATGACGTCATGAATAATGTGAAGATGAAGGGAAAGAAAGTTAAGACGTTCGTGCCGGTCAAAAGGTACGGTCGATAAAACTGACATTTCCCCCATTGATAATGATAGCTATGGCCCAGTCAGAAGATACACTACCACACTTCTAGCATTTTCCGATATTTTGTCCAGTTTTGACTGATTTTGTACAATGTTTCTTTGCAGTACGTCACCCGTTCCCCTGAAGTGGCAGACAATGCATCTCGCTCGCAGGTCTTCGTCGGACACTTCTAGTCTGTTCATGTATAACCCGGCAAAAAAACGATTAATCTCCGAATGCTCTGAGGTATGTGAGATTATCATTAGTTGAAGCATTGAGAGCCTAGTGGTTATCATGTCCGCTCAGCAAGCGGCAGGTCACGGGTTCGAATCCCGGGCCATATGGGATTAATCATCCTGGTTCTTCAGTCTATTGCATGGGACAGTAAGCCCTGGTGCCTCGTACCTTGTGCCTTTGTAAGGGCAAGTAAAAAACCCCATCCTAGTGAGGAACATGAGTAGCTTGAGATGGCCTCTTCCGTACTTAACTGTGACTTCGGCCTGATGGAAAAATCTAATACTATACAATCTTACCACAGGAGTGACTTCGGGCCGTATTTTAGAACGTTCCTTAACATCAAGGTCCACCTTAAATCTATTGTTCTCGATGGTTTTACAATAGACATAAGGTCGACCTTCACGTTAAGGAACGTTCTAAAATACGACCCTTCAAACGGTCAAGACAACATGTATTGCACACAACACAATTGATGGTAGAGACAATGTAAACATTTGGCGTTATGTTGCTTGATCTGCCATAAAAGTTTGATTGGCGATTTCATAACGTAATCAGTGCTGCCGTCTGGTGGAGTAAAGAGTCTTCAACATTTATCGTCATATTTTTTCTGTTTCAGTCATCAGAGGCAGCCTCGAACAGTGATAGTGCCATAAGTTTTAACCAGACCTACCTCGGTTATCCTGGAGTTAGCTCAGCGTATATCTCTATGGATGATAGTGATTTAGATATGAATATCAATATGCGTGACGAGGACACCTTGCCTCTCTGCCCACCCCTGCTGAATGTTGCTCAAGGGGCAGCAAACCTCTTAAATACACTTATACCTGTGCCGAAAAGTTTTGAAGGGATGGATCACCCCTTTAAGACAATTTTAGAGAAAAATCAAGATTTGGAGAATTACCATGCAAAGGTCCGTTTGCTTGGGATGTGTGGAGTGGAGTACGATTTTGATGATTGTTCAAGTCTAGCAGGGAGTGATTATGGTTCGACGGTATCCATGGCATTGAGTGCGGACAGCGTGGAAAAGGACAGTCAGGCAGCGCCAGACGGGAACGTGAAGACTGGAGATCAGGGGAGAAGAAAACGTGGCCGGAAGTCGAGACGCGAGAGGCAGATTTTGGACCAATGTGGCGACATAAGTGAAGTGATTCCAAGCACAAGTGCAGGTCAACGGAGAAAGCGAAAACGGCAGACGGCATTCCCGGATTTAGGCGAATGTAACAGTTTGGCCGATAGTGGCTCTGTTGCGTCGACGAGTAGTGCCGACTCGATGGTGCAGTTGGCTCTGAATTGTTCATGCGGGGTCAACCCCTTACCGACTATTGACAGTTTTAAGGTGCGGGGGCGGCGAGCATTACCAGATGGTAAAACTCAGTACTTGTTGGAATGGGAAAAAGGCAAGGCTTGAGTGAATAGTTATGGAAGGTATACTGCTGAATGTAAAGGCATGGTGGGCTGAAGTTGGGTTGGACGGTCGGACCCTTCCTCTTCAATTACGTCATCTGGTTTGATACCAGTAAAATTTCTTGGTTTTAATGTGCTATTACGATCTGTCGTACTTTCCAAAATTGTATCATGCTGTGTGTGTTGGTTCCTTGTGATTTGAATATGAATTGTTTGAATACGTGACTCTCGTTACACTTTTGCAACGGTGCTTGAAAGACCTGAATGCAGTTGCAATGGAGGGCAGGAGTGAACGCTTAGTTTCCAAAACGTAATACATGTATTGTTCTGTTGGGTTGTGCATTTTGCCCGCAGCATTGCATCATAAGATGATGTCAGTGGTGCATTTTGTCCCCTACTTTGCATCATGTCAACTTCAGCAAGGTGGACATGGTTGATATTATGTCCTGGAAACCATGAATAGGTTATAGTCCAGAGCAGACAAGGCCTGCCCTCTTCGCAGCATATGTTCTACATTGGCAGTATGCCCCCAGGGTCTCTGCCAGAAATTTTTTTGAGGGTAATAATTTCTTCAAAATCAGCAAAAGCCCCATGAAATTAAAGAAAATGGCCCTTTTCTATTCCTTTGAGGGTACTAGCATAGTACCCTTAGCACCCTCTGGCAGAAACACTGCCCCCTCTATACCTCTACTTTTGTATATTTTATATCCTACATGGGCCCTCTATGCTCCTCCTCTCCCCATTATAGGCCTCTCTTCTTCTGAATCAGGGAGTTTGATTTTCAAATTATCTGAATTTATCTTTCACTTTAGTTAAAATTATGTTGTAAACAAATTAATGTATATAAATATATCATGGCTGGCTTGTCAAATCTACTTATTGGCTGGTATTCATAAAAGTTGGCAAATGCTTTTACTTAAGATTTGCACAGCGAGGTACGATGTAAATGTACCACAAAACTTGAAGTAAAGCATTTGCTAGCTTTTTTGAATACCAGCCATTACCACTTCATGCATTAGCAAATGGTTACAATGGCATTATACCTCTATGAACTCGTATTAGCAAAATTGACATAAACTATGGAATGTAACTGCATGCAATTTCACTATTTTTTCCGTCTTACAGATGTCTTAGGACATATTTGAAATTTTCGTTATTGACAGTATGTAATTTGGAGATGATCCCCTAACAATCTTGGTAAAGCCCATAGACAAATCCCAAATTGACGTAAACGGGAAAGATCTGCGCACTTCCGCCGAAATAGCAACAAGAACCTCGGTCTGAAACTGAATGAGGTGACGCAGAGAACCCCACGACAGTGACTTGGATGACGTTACGTCAGAGTTGACCATTGCTGAATCACGGATTGCGTCACGTAAACTGGTTTCAGATCGAGGTTTTCGTTGCTATTTGGGAAATGCGCAGAACTTGGAATTTGGGATTTGTCTATACCGGTACATGTGCAAATATGGGGTCGAAATGGGGTCATGTGATTCTGGCATGATGAGTGGAAGAAAGATTGGCAATAATATTGCCCATTTTGATCCTCATATTGTGCATGTATGGGTCCCTTTATGTTGTAACCCGCAGGATTTGCCTGTACAGGAAAACAGGGTTTGAGGCCTGTACAGGAAAACATAGGCTTTGAGGCCTGTACAGGAAAACATAGGGTTTGAGGTCTGTACAGGAAAACATAGGGTTTGAGGCCGTACAGGAAAACATAGGGTTTGAGGCCGTACAGGAAAACATAGGGTTCGAGACCCGTACAGGAAAACATAGGGTTTGAGGCCCGTACAGGAAAACATAGGGTTTGAGGCCCGTACAGGAAAACATAGGGTTTGAGGCCCGTACAGGAAAACATAGGGTTTGAGGTCGATACCACTGAATATTTAGCCAATTCAAGGCCTCGGTCGCTTCTGCTTTAAGACGAAAATTGCACAGCTCCGAGCTGAATCATACCAAACTGTGTTAATACCTTCGTTGAATGTGATTTTAATTAAAAAATTGCATGTACAGTATGAATGTTGCATGGGTCCTCCAGAGGTTGAAAGTTTCATGTGCATTTGAAGTTTATTCTATGAACTGAATAAAATCTATTTTCAAGATATTTTAAGTTCGTGTTTATTTCATATGCTGAGGGGTGCACTGTTTGATACTGAGGGGAAGAACTTTACTGTTTGCCTGAAACAGGTGCAGTGCCACCTCACATATGCCTCTACAGACAACCAGAAATTCATACCAGAAGGCCTGTACAGTACGAAGTCGATACTCTTTCAATACGACTCCATGCACAGAGGACCACACTATGGTTCTGCAGAGGCTTATTGCTGTACTCTTGTCCCATGCATAGAGGATCACACTGCTGTACTCTGGTCCCGTGCATAGAGGATCACACTATTGTTCTGCAATGGGGTGTACTACCAACCTCTTCTCCTACAACTTCAGTGTAACATCTGCCCAGGCCTGCGTGCTCTGACCCCATGCATAGAGGACTACAATGTTGGTCTCAAAAGGGTGTAGTGTCAGCTTATTCCTCTGGAACCGAAGGTCCCTCTTCATCATCTTTACCATGAATCAATGACATACGGATACCAAACGATTCTTTTAAGGAGATTGGTTTATTTTCTCTATTTTTACATCTCAAACGTGAAAGATACAACAGTACATAAACATTTTTGGTGAGTCGCGTGCGGCAAACTTTCAAGACATCTAGTCACTTGACAAGAAGTTTATCTAGCGCATGAAACCTGCCTACAGCACTCTGTAACAACATTTTTCATTGGATAGTTGGGATTTCTGTGGCATAATAAGACCATCATTAAGAAAATGGCGCCCGCCATGGAGGGGGACAGACCCAAATGTCACCCCGAGAAAACATTGTTGACCGAGGCCGCCGAGGTCAACAATGTTTTTTCGAGGGGTGACATTTCGGTCTGTCCCCCGACATGAAAGGGTGCCATTTTCTATATCGTACCGGTGTAAATGTATGTGTCACAACCCGTCTCTGCGGCTGTGCCCGGCAGCGGCGGAATGCGTTAAGACGACAGATCATTGTCAACCACGATTTGAAAAAAAAATCCCTTGCTAAAAAGCAGTGCTACTCTAGGCCTAAGTGAGTAAAATGACAAAGGAAAGGTGGCAATATTCTTCCAAATGTGACAAAGTATCATTCGGTTAGGCCTACATTGCGTAACAGTGCTGTTAAACTTGGCAGTCCACTCCACGTGCCTAGCGCTGCTGCGATTGAACTTGGTTGCCAGGCGCTGATCAAGACGGGCTGTGCGGACCGGTAGGCCTAGAATTTGTGACTGTTGAACATGCTATTCCATGTATTTCACTCAACCTTTTTCATGTATTCGTGCTAAACATGCTGATACTACGCCAATCGACACCAGAATAGGATTTAATCGGAGCTCGATAGCCTAATAGGCCTATGCGACTTCAAATATTCGAAGCGGTCAAACGAAAAAAAACGCCCGCCATTTTGTTTTCCGTGAGCGGTGGACATTGTATCTTGAGCGGGAGACATTGAAAAATGTTCACCGCTCACGTGACGCGTCTCGGCCAATCATATTCACGGATTCTCTCTTGAGGTACGATATTTGAAAATGTATCATGGTAATGTGTCAAAGGTAAAAACTTGACCTTGACCTGGAGAAGTCAAGGTCGTACTCCTCCCTTGTGGGAGGAGAGCAGTTGTGAAGACCCTGGGTACGAGGATGAGGACTGCGATGCATGCAGACAGGTATGTAGTCGGCAATTTGAGGTCACTTAGCTTACAATAAATCCACAAGCCTACGACAGCATGTTTAAGTACGGTACTTTCAGAGTTGGTTACCAAAGTGTTTTTCCACACAACAAGCATATACACGTATTTGAGGACAACATTTAGAAGGGTCTCTGAATATAAAATTGACTTTTAATAATAAGATTTAGAAACGAGGATCAATCATGCAGCATAAAAATATACAAATATACCTTCACCGATGATAATATTTTATTATGTTTTCACCTCACGTTTACCAGAGGCAGCGCACTTCACAGTTGAAATGTACGGAGACTGGTAAATCAATGAAGTTGGTCATGTCATTAGAAAGGCTTACGAATATGATGCTTGTAGGACCATACATGCACAGTGCATTTCACCAAAGCTGCGTAAAACTCTATGTACAGCAGTCTGTATCCATGTACAAAATTACTTGGTCAGTAATGGTGACTTGGATCAGATGACTAAGAAGACAAATTTCAATAGCTTTTTGTACAGCAAATTTCTACCTTTAAGCAATAAGTTGAACTGGGGAATTCATAGTTTCGTTAGACTTCAATCACAAGATCTGCAGGGAGACTCAACGCATATACATTCCCTTTTTGGTGTGTTATACGCACGCTGGTCACCCATCCAAGTATCTATGTTGCTTAACTTCTAGCTCTGAGGCCAATGCGTCAACCACTAGGCCGTAAAGAAAGTCCTCCATGGCTGGCGGGTTAAGCGGTGCCATATAGTAGCTGCGAGGGGTTCAAAGCATTTGGTCCCAGGGGTGTTTTTATAATGAGGGATATTTTCACACGGAATGTGGACTGCGACACTTAGAAGCAGGCCTCAACTAGAAAATTACATGTACATGAACCAAAACAACCATTATTATGTGAGATACTAACCGACTTTGAGTAGAGAGTCCAGTTTATGGAACAATTCCTTGGTGATTCAGATTTAAGAAGTGAGCTACATGTAAATGGGCGACTTTACTAGAGGCCACCTGTTAGCGGTCCTAGAACATCAAAAATTTGACATCACTGACGTAGATGGCCTCGCGTCATTATCAATGACGTTTGTGGCATGCACTTCTCCGTGACGTCAAATTTCCTGACGTCCTAGGATCGCTAACTGGTGGTGGCCTCTAACGGCAGGAAAATCGCCTATTAAGTGAGTGTAGAGGGGGAGGTTGGGTTCACTGAGTGATATTTTTCCTGAACTAAAAATGAAGTGAATACTACAAATTATCATAAATATAAATGATACAAAATCTAATAAAATAGAAATAGTAGAATCACATAACATGTAGAGTCCTCCACCATCTCATGCTTTACTAATACTTGTAATCTGGAAATGGAAAAATCAAGGCACATTCACTACATATTTTACTATGAGATAAATGGGTTCTTTCCAATCTAACTCCAGGAAACAGGCACTGAAACCTATAGGAAAATCTCCTTTTCCTATGAAATAGCTGTCACACTAACTGCACCATAGGAAAGTGCTCCATTCACGCCTTCCAGCAAGTGGTTTCAACATCCAAGGCCCCTTGTGAAAAGAAATGATAAATGATCCCTCCACTTGGTTATCGTGGACCTTGGAGGAATTATACTGAATTCCTCCAAGCGTGGACCTTCAAGTTTTACATTTCCTATAAACAAAACAAGGGAAAAATTCACCAATCATACTGAGCCTGGATCTGTACTTACACAAGTTATCCTTTACCCCCCCCCCCCACTTAGCAAAATGAACTAATCCAAGAATGATACAATGTGTGTGTGTGGGGGGGGGGGTTATTCCATTATTATTACAGAGGGGTGACTAGCTTGGAATAAGATTGCAACATGTTGACTTGTGAAGGGGAAATCCGATGGCATTAACTAAAACATTCTGAAGTTAATAGAATTTATTTTATCATTGACAATGAAGATCATCACACTAATGGGGTAATGCAGACTATATGAACACAGATGACATTTACTTATTATTTTTGATATATACAGTTCATACACCATGATGCGTCAGTCAGGTGTAAAAAGGTCCAACTTGAACTCAAAACACATTTGATACAGTTTACTTCTCATCGTACTTTAAAATGCCCGACACTTTAGGAACAACTTTTTACACATTTGGCACATCATCTTTAATTTATACCAAAAATTTCTAACGACTTATGAATTTTTGTTTATACACATTACATTCAGTTCACACAGGTGAAATCAAGAGAGAAATCGCATTTTGTAATACACAAGGCCTACGTGCTCAGAGTGACCCTGAGTACATCTTGGCACAAGTAACAGACGGTTTACCAAAAGATGATAAATCCGTACTGTGTTGGCGACGAATAAGTGACGGGTGCAATAAGTCCCACACAGAGACTTGTAATTTGTTCTGCCCTTCAATGTAAAAGCCGGTAACTCCACTTCCGATCGGTGGGGTGATAGCCAATAGAAGGAACAGCTGTATCGTGTACTCCCAAGTGCTAAAGCATAGAGTAAAGCTAATACTTCAATGGACTGTACTCCCACTGACCATAAGAGCATTTCGCATTTTACCATATTTGAGGGGCAGTGTTGGCCTGAACCACCCGCAATCAATTACAAGAATTATCATAACAAATCATACATTGTACATCTATTCCTAAATATTTACTAACATGAATTTGGCTATAAGACAGTCGATATCAAAGATATTACTAACAGGTAAACAGGAAGTCGAGAAACCACGGTTACCGAGCAACTACGGTTGCCATAGAAATGGTAACCGTGGTAACTGTCTGGTGATTTGTCAATAGTAGTGTTGCATCAGGTGCTAAGTCCAATGGCCTTGACCTCTTCATGAACGGCGCATGGCACTCTTCATACTCTGAAAATGAAGAAGATTTCGTATAAATAAGTTTTTTATCCTCCATCCACCCGGTCCTGGCAGGGACCACATATCCAGTCCCAGGACCCAGATGGTTTGTCAGACTTTATTCACTAGCCTCCCTAGGACTGTTGTGGGTCCGTAATCACTGGTTCCCTGTCCTTGGACTGTACTACCGGTAAATTTGCAACCCGTCACATTACGAAGCTGAAATCCTTTAGTTTTTTACTCTAACACAGTATTGTCATGGATGATGAAACAGGTGCCACCAGAGACCAATTCAGTTGTCTTTCTTTGATTAGCCTGGTGGTCCTTTAACTCAAACAAGACACTGACGCACGGACATACAGACAATAGAGATTTTAGATAGTAAGTCCTTGTTCGCTCCACAGATTGACATGGGACAAAACTGTACTTTATTGCAAGTTTTTCACATTGAGTTTGGGAAGAAGAAAAGATGAGAGCTAGATAGTCTATCTAAGATTACGTCATGCATGCAACATGCATGAATTTTAACGGCACAACAAATTCATATCGGACATAGAAAAGCAAATGATTTTGATAATCTTCAAAGACCTGCACAAATTCAGACTAAATTCGCAACTGAGTACAAGGTTCTGAAATTTTCTGAACATAAACTAATGGTTGAAATGTTCGTGTTAGGTTGCACATTCAGATGAAATCGGATAGAAGTTGGAAATATTTCAAAGAACACTGAACACATTTTGAAACGGAAATCTTGCAAATGTTTTTATGACACTGGATGACTTACTTTCTCATCTGCATTTGCTGAATGCAAAAGTCACCAAATAAGGCTTTTAATTAGACGTGGGAATTCCTTCCTTTTTGAACAGGGCCTAGGACCATAAAGCTAAGGGGGCCGATAGCCACAAAGGGCCCGTCCAATAGGGCCTAGTTGTTGCACAAATTAGAACCTTCCAGGAACATCAGGTACCAGGGGCCAAATTTATGAAGCCTTCGCAACTTTGCGTTCACGTAAATCTATTGTAAGGCAGTCATTGAACAATAGGGCATGTGCAGCCAAACAATAGATCTGTGTGAACTTAAAGTTGCGAAGGCTTCATAAAATATGGCCCCAGATTTCTGATCTTTACAGTCATACAGATGGCAATATTTTGGTCACCAGCAAATTTTTAACATAGTGTGCACAGGCACAGGTGATTGTGGCCAAAAATCACTTCAGCCTAAAAGTTAGAAGTCGTAACTAATGCCTGTTCTGTAGCACAACATGGAAACCGACCATTTTCGACAGGAAACACAAATTGACTCACCTTGGAGATATCAACACCGGTCATGCTCTGGACGACCTGTGGCATCCTCTCAATAATATCCATGACTTCACCCGTCAGCTTAGAGGCGCCAACAGCTCCGTTACCATTGGATACCATCGTTACTTTCTTGCATTCGGCAAGTGGTGCTGAGACTTCGGCCGCAATCTGAAGATTGGAGTTAAAACAAGATGATTGGTCAGAAAATTATTTGTATTAGATTTTTCCATCAGGGCCGAAGCCATAGCATTATTGGCCCTGGTAAGTATGGAAGAGGCCACCGCAAGCTACTCATGTTCCTCACTTGGATGGGGTCTTTTACTTGCCCTTGTAAAGGCACAAGGTACAAAGCACCACGGCATACTGTCCCATGCAACGAACTGAAGGGCCAGGGATGAGTAATCCCATATTGTCCGGGATTCAAACCTGGGACCTGCCGCTCGCATTCTCACCTTGGGTAGGGTCTCAAGGATCATGTCGACCATAGCGGCATCCTGGTAGTCCTTCCAGGCGTCGGCTTTCTTGGCCATCTGCTCGGCCTCAGCCTTGGCCTTCTGCGTGATGGCAAACGCCTCGGCATCTCCCTTCACCTACAAAACAGAATGCATACTCGTTTGGCAACTAATTTTAGAGACATTTTGGTCCATGGTTTGTTTGTATTAGATTTCTTTCAGGGCCAAAGCCACAGCATTATTACCCCTGGTAAGTAGGGAAGAGGCCAAGCCACTCATGTTCCTCACTTGGATGGGGTCTTTTACTTGCCCTTGCAAAGGAACAAGGTACAAGGTACCACAGCTTACTGTCCTATGCGACGGACATCAAAAGCCAGGAATGATTAATCCTGTGTGGCCCGAGCTCGATTCAAACCCAGGACTACTGCTTGCTATTAAGTGGACCTCACAGGGTTTCCGCCAGGATTTTCAAGGTGGGGGGGGGGGATAAAAAAAATTCAAAAAAAAATGTTTTTTTGAAAAAAAATTTTTTTGAAAATTTTTTTTTTGGGTTTTTTTGGTTAAAAATAGCCTCCAGAGTCATTTTTTACACTCCAAAATGCAAAATTAGTCTTCCTTCTGCATGAAAATTGCATTTGAAATGTAACAAATTAAAGAAAAACACTACTGAAGTGAAAATAGTGATATTTGAAAAAGGTTAGTCTGCAAATTCAAGGGGGGGGGGTTATCCCCCCTTGCCTCAATCATGGGGGGGGGATAAATCCCCCCGTCCCCCCCTCTGTATGAAACACTGCGTCATAACCACTAGGCTATCAAGGTTTCTCTGAGTCCTCCAAAAGGGTGAATCCCGCTGCATAGAAGCACAAGCATCAACCTACCTTAATTGCTTCAGCCTCGGCCTCAGCTTCCAGAATGATACGATTCCTGCAAAGAAAGAAAGAACGACTGTCAATCAAAACGATTTCTTCCACAACTTGTTTTCTGTTTTGAAGAGCCAGCAAAAGTAGGCGCATGTTGCATATGAGGAAAGTGTTAACGGCCTTACAACACAATAGCTGAAGCGTTTGTCTCTGCAGGTTTACAATACCGGTAGTAGTGGACAGCAGTGATAATAGTTGAGTAAACCGATGACCAATGATGATCACTTGTGACAAACGCCTGATTTTGCAGGAGCGGGTCAGAGACGTGTCCACAAATGTGTCCGCATTTCTGCCGAAGGAACCATGACCTAGCCAAAAGCCCCCTACAACGTCGATGGCTGGAGAAGCAATTTGAGTCAGAAAATAATGCCCTAATGGGAGACGTTACTGCCTTTATAGGCCACCACCAGTTAGCGGTCCTAAAGACGTCATGGAACTTGACGTCACAGAGACGTGCATGCCACGCCATCATCCAAAACGACACAAGGCCATGGCTTACTTCTGTGACGTCAAATTTGTGACGTTCCAGGACCACAAACTGGTGGTGGCCTCTAACGGCAGTAAAGCCTCCCATTATACGCCACCCAGATGAAGAGCCTCCCAGGTTCAAAATACCTGTCAGCTTCAGCAAGTTTCTCTAGTTTGTATTTCTCAGCCTCGGCTGGTTTCTTGACCATGGCGTCCAGCTCACGGTCCTTTCTTGTGATCTCTTGTTCCTGGACCTGAATCTGTTGTGAACGTTCCACGACTTTGATCTGCATCTGTTCCTCTTTGATCTTCTGCTTTGTTTTGGCAGCCTGTGATAAATAACATCCTTCATGAGCAGACGACACAGTAACAACAACATATCTCAACAAAGGGGAGGTTCGTGGAAACAAATTTGAAGATGAAACATAGAGAGAGACACCAGTGATACTGGCCTGCTTGCATGCCAACTTACCTGTCAAGGGTCCAGTAAAAAAGGGTATTAGATTTTTCCGCCAGGGCCAAAGCCATTCAACCCCATAGCATTATTGACCCTGGTAAGTACGGAAGAGGTCATTTCAAGCTACTCATGTTCCTCACTTGGATGGGGTCTTTTACTTGCCCTTGCAAAAGCTCAAAATACAAGGCACCATGGGTTACTGTCCCATGTGACGGACGTGAAGAGCCAGGGATGATTAATCCCATATGGCCCGGGATTCGAACCCACGACTTGCCACTTGCTAAGCGGACATGATAACCGCCAGGCTATGAAGGCTCCACAGCTTACCTGTAAATCATAAGAAAGCTCAGATTTGGCTTTCTCAGTGTGTACTTCCATGTCATAAGCTGCCTTCTTCAGTTCGAAATCCCTCTGGGCCTTTGCAATTTGGATGTCGTTTGTGTATCTGGCTGCCATTCGCTGCTCCTCAGCCATAGCTTCCTGTACAAGAAAAGAAATGAGTGTTATTCAACGAATCGCCCAACAATCAGTTTCCGAGGCAACTTCGAGATTCTCCAACTAACTGTACTTCTGTTTCCATTCAACTAGCGCCACCTACCTTAATTCCGGCATCCCGATGTGCCTCCGCCTCACCAATCCTAGCATCTCTCTTGACCTGGGCAGTACGCGCCATACCGAGTGCCTTGAGGTAACCTTCGTCATCACGAATATCCTTCAGCGTGTAACTGACCACGCTGATTCCCATGTTGACCAAATCGGAAGAAGCTACCTCAAATACGGCTTTTGAAAATTTCTTCCTGTCTTTGTAAATTTCCTGCAAAAAAGACCGAATTTTGCAACCTCCGTAATTTTCGCAAAGAGAGTCGCCCTCTATCACATGAAGAGCAGGTCAGACTGGGGATTGAACCCAGGACCTCAAAGGTGTCAAGTGTTAATGTTCCCACTACACCACCCTGACAGCCCACCAGGACTTGTGTTGCGTCATGTTGATTTCTAGGATAGGTCAACATAACGGAGTCAAAAATTCTTTTCTACAGACGATTTTCGAATTCGCAGATCTGCGCACTTCTGCCGAAATCTCAACCATAACCTCAATCTGAAACCAGGTGACGTGACGCAATCCATGATTCAGCTATGGTCGACTCTGACGCAACGTCGTCGAACTCACTGTCGTCACATGGTTGTGGGGTTCTCTGCGTCATGTCATTCAGTGCCAGACCGAGGTTCTGTTTGCCATTTCGGTGGAAGTGCGCAGATCTTTCTCGTTTTCGTCAATTTGGGATTTGTCTATTGCATTTACTAAAACCATAGGATATATATTCTGGGGGGATTCCGACACAAAATACGAAACCGTACCTCTACAGTCATGTTTCCCATGATCGCCCTCTGGTGACCTTCAAGAGTTTCCTGGGCGATCTTGCGGATTTCACTCTCGGATTTGCCAAGGAATTGTTGGCAAGCTGTTGCCAGCATCTCTTGGTTCTGTCCCTGGATCTTAACCTACAATCAGAGGTGACACTGAAAAACTTGCACAACGACAAACACTATAAATGAGAGAAAACTTTTCTGAATATTACAAAAGTTTACGGACTTATTCATATTTGAAAATGCACAGATTTCATATAAATTTTATATAAATGACTTCATCTGAAGTCATATAATTTTATGACATACCGGTATATTGGTAAGTAGAATGTTATTCGAAAGTATGATTAAGTCTACAATGTAGCAAATGCTTTTACTGCATATCAGTACCGGTACAGAGTATTGCAATGTATCAGTACGGCAGAAAGGAAGTCAAAATATTTACTAAGTTTTCATTTCATCAGATAACATTACGGCAACTTGATTATAACAAACCCGAATGCTGACGTCAGGTCAACCTTGTGACGGCACTGAACAGGTGGCGACTGACTTTTCCGCATCACTTTGAATCAAAGTCACGACAGCGTGGAACAAATCAGTCGCTGATATGGCGTGACATGATTTCAGTTGCGTCTCACCAGCGACAATCGGCTTCAGTCGTACTGTCGCTGATAAAAAAGATCACGAATCGTATGAGTTTAACATGTTCAACTTCTGTGCCATCCCGACGGGCGTAATCCATTTGCAGTCGACCTGACTTGAGTTACGATTCCCTGCACACCAATGCCGCCTGTTGCACGATCCGCACACACATTTTCACTTTTGTGACCTGGCCATGATTTCTTCACCTGATGCCATCTATTCCGTCATGGCGCAGGCAATCATAGGTGTGACCTGACATCAGCATAAGTGCAGGTTGCAAAACAAGTGAAGACAATAATCTACAGCATGGCATAAAAGGCAAGTGAAACAAAGACTGCACATTTTTCTGGACATCTTTCTGTAAGCGAAAAATGTCCAGCGAAGTGTTTTTGGCAGTGACAATGTAGCCACAAACACGACAAAGTTGTTTTTCTTTTCTCGATATTTGGGAAATATTCTTAGGGAGTTTCCCGTCTTGAAATTTCGGCAGGGTCTGTTGGTCACAGAGGCACTCGGCAAAAAATTTTACGCAACATGCGGAAAAAACAACAGTAGGTATGAAACACAAGTCAGAATTCAGTGTTGGGTTCTGGAAACGGAGAACAGACATTATTCTAAGGCTACCGGTAGTGAAAATGTGTCCGTCAGCAACCACAGTGTGTTAGAGGGATAAAATTGTGATCTGGTGGCTTAGGTTAAGTCAAATTTTTCATGTTCAACTTGGAAGAATTTCAAATGGGAAATTTTTTGGACATGGTGGGTAGTATCCCTTTAGTTCCAAGAGTAAGGGTGGCCACTGGAAGGGAGCGATCAGGGGCACACAATGGGGTATCATTATCTGATATCCTTGCCTGGACACACCATGTTTTCAGAAGAATTCAAAGAAATGCCATTAATAGAAAATATGTTCTTCATTTCATTCAAGATGCACAAGTTCTTATCCCTCCATTTGTAACTACAATCTGAACTACAAAAATAAAGAGTTAGCACGCAATGCACAAAGGAAACAAAAAACAAACTAAGAAATTGTTCGCTTTGAACACGTTCACCAGCCGCTATGTGGAGGGGAGATAGATGTGATCAGGGACTCAGACGTGATCAGGACTTCGACATGATCAGGGACTTAGATGAGATCAAGGACTTAGACGTGATCAGGTACTTAGACGTGATCAGGTACTTAGATGTGATCAGGACTCAGATGTGATCAGGGACTTAGATGTAGTCAAGGACTTAGATATTATCAGGGACTTAAGATGTGGTCAGGGACTTAGATGTGATCAGGGACTTAAGATGTGATCAGGGACTTAGATGAACAGAGCAAATCACATTTGTGTTTGGAGAATCTGGTCACTGGCAGGACAACTGACAGGAAGACCCAGTGTGAACCATACCCAAAACCTTAATAACAAGGGGAGAGACTACAAACTGCGACATAAAATCCAAGTTCCAACTGGAGGAATTGGCACCCAGTTCCATGGTTGTTTACTTCAATTGAAATGAGAGGAGTAAATTCACATGGGGATTATTTAAAAGTCAAACTCAAGTTATATTTGGGACCCAGTTGTCGTGTCGTTCCGGCCGCCGTGCTGCACTCCACAAACGTTTGTGGAGTGTAGCGCGGCCACCGTAGCAACACAACGTCTGGGTCCCGAGTCTAACTCAAGTTTACTAAGATATGCACCTAGCAAATCAAACAGTGAAAACAAATCAACATGTTCAACAGATCCTGAAATTGTTTGAACCATTTTAGGGCTTATCGCCAAACTCCCAGTCCCAGGGGTCTAGAAAGTCAATTACGGCATACTAGATTGCAAGCGTCATCTAAAAATTCAGCTAGGGTTGAAAGATGTTGACATTTCATTTGCTGAAATAGAAGACAAATCTGAAAACGAAGATGTAGTGATGATCAGAGACACTGGAATGTATTGTCTCCCAGAGAACCCAAACATTTATTCTTTTCAATAGAAAATAGACATGGGACCATAACCTCAACATATTTCTTTTATGGAAAGAACACCATAAGATACTGTCACTGAACCGGAGCGGCTCTACAGAACATTGGGCATAGTTACTGTAGAGCAGGAGGAAACCAGAGTGCCCGGCGAAAACCTGAACTGTCTAAGAGAGCTACCTTCTCTATGACATGCGGGCAGATCTGACAGGGATCAAACCTGCAACCTCAGAGGTGACAGGTCTCAGAAATGACGACACGATATGTACGATGAAACTTCGCTGTCCACGGACACAAAACACAAGCAGGTCGTTTGGATACAGGAGGAGCTGGAAAGCGTTTTGAACAACATGAATGAATTCTGAGCGTATGGATGGAAGTCAGAGACCATAGGAACAGAAACGTTTTCGTATTTGGTCCCTTCAGCCCTTATGAGTTCAGGGGTCAGGATTTCTTGCACACAGCACCACACATGCCTATCCCATGACACATTCTTTTAGCTGTCGTCAACTCGGGCCTACTTGAGCCCGGCCACTGTAAACATGCCCAGTTACCAATACCCCATAATGGTGTGTCATATTGGCCCTCCTGTGGCAAAAGGCAGTATTTCTACTTCTGATCAGTGGGATGATGGTCGATTCATGTAATGGCCATGTTCTACACACCAACACTCTACAGTATAGAATATGGCTTTTACTTCAACTGAACATTCCCCCACTGATTCTGAGCAGAGCTAGTGCCTCTTACCATTGGAGGGCGTTAACATTGCAGTATGGTCACGGGGACTGGGCAGATCAAGAAAATGAACACAACCAAAATATGACCGCTACCATCCAAGGTTTCTCAAACAAAAGAGCATTCATAAAACGGGACTCTTCCGACAGTGTTTGACTCGGAATCAAGCCTATTCATAGCCCATCGCCAAAAATGCTATCCTGCTCTCGAAAACCGGCAGCACACCAGGTCATATCGCGAGTTACTCACCACCGATGTTCTCGCCAGTCACCACAGACTAGGCGATAACGGCTTTGGTATAGACGATTCTTGAATTAGCACACCTCTGCACTTCCGCCGAAATCGCAACCACAACCTCGATCTGAAACTGGGTGAGGTGACACAGTCCATGATTCAGCAACGTCGTCGAAGTCACTGTTGTGGGGTTCTCTGCGTCACGTCACTCAGTTTTGGTGCGCAGATCTTTCTCGTTTACGTCAATTTGAGAATTGTCTATTGTTTGACCTGTGCGAGCATCGCTTGCGAGAGAATTCCTGAATCCACCCACTGCTGTCCTGGCATCAACAGCCGATTTCGCTTGCTGGCGATCAGATCTCTAATGATGTCACCCGGTGTGCTACTGGCTTTAAAGCAACGTCGTAGGTGGTGAAGTGAGGGGCTTATGAATATGCATGAGCCAAATTCTGTTGGTTCAGAGGCAAATGAAACTTACATACCGATACACCACAAATGCATTCTACACAACAGCGGCTCTTCAACTTAACAACTACAGCTCACAATAACCAAATGATATTTTCAACTTAGATTATCATCATTTTTAGCTTTTGGTTAGTAATCCATGCCAGAGGGAGCGGAGGGGAGGGGGATCATGGGACACAATTCATTTTCTGAAAACGATGTATGAAATTATGCATTACTGAATGCATAATTGTAAGACTCTGCAATTTTATGGTCTTTATAGTTAACTAATGCATCACTGAATGCATAATTCCAAGACTGTGCAATGATGGTCTTTGTAATTAACTTATGCACCACTGGATGCATAACTGTTGACTCTGCAATTATGGTCTTCATAGTTAACTAATGCATCACTGTAAGACTGTAATTATGGTCTTTATAGTTAACTTATGCATCGCTGAATGCATGATGTAAGCCTCTGCAATTATGGTCTTTATAATTAACTTATGCATCACTGTAAGACTGTACCGGTAATTATGGTCTTTATAGTTAACTTATGCATCACTGAATGCATCATGTAAGACTCAGCAATTGTGGTCTTTATAGTTAACATTTGCATCATTAAATGCATTGTGAGACCTCAATTATATCCAGCATGTAGCTGAAAGGCCTGCAAGGGTTAATATGACCAAACCATTGGGAACAAAATGCTTTCCGATGACAACTTGAAGCATCACCGAGCACCACTGTTCGGAAAATGGTTTTCACATATCGTTTTCAAAACAATGATGCTCAGTGATGCATAATGAGAGAAATGCCATTAAGTCATCATTAGAAAGAATTTTGCTGGCATTTGGTGGCGAACACATGATTATTGTCACATAGCACATTGCTTTATCAAATTAACCCTCTATTTCAGGATTTGTTTTTCTGGGACAGTCTGTACAAAAGAGGTGACTGGGTGCATTTTTTGCATCACAGCCACACTCATGAGGAAGGCAGGAAACCATCTTAAAGCTGAACTGCATGAACGAAAAGCCCCCATGCGGCGAGCAAGAGAAATGCTAACGCCCTGCAAACACCTCAAACGAAGGCTCAGAACATGATAGACACCACGAGGCCAGGATGGCGCCACCGTATTTGTCTTCGAGCTGTCAAGGTATGAACATCCTCTGGTGAGCTCCTGCTGAACACTTTTTTCGAAAGAAAAAAGTTCGANTCAATCTAATCATTCCCACAATGCACCATGTTCGCCACTCTCTCAGACACTGACACGGACTGCACAGTTGAACACTGGATCTCAACAGAAAAACAAGTCAGAAATTCATAGTTTTATAATTACAGTGGAACCTCCCTGAGCAGGTACCTCTCCATGGAGGACACCCGTCTTTTTACTCGTAGGACACCGTGCAATGGGGAACCCGCAAAACTGGTCCAGAGGGCGGCGCAGCAAGCATAAGACCTGGGCTGACCGCACAGAAAGTCCGATAGTGCTTTCAGTGCGTATCGGCGGTTTACTATGGGAAAATGCATTATGGCTAATTGCCGATAGTCGCCGGTGGCACTATCGGACATTCTGTGCGGTCGGCCCTGGTTTTTGCCCTGTTGCACAGCATAAAGGGCATTGTAATGAAAGCATTGCTTGTTTTTCCATGTGAATTTCATACGTGTCTACACGTAATGGTCACGATGCCACCTGTTCATGCTTCCCATTGACGATGACATTTTGATGTTGCGAAGGAGATTCCACTGTATTTTGCAAAGATATGGCCTGAAAAACAAGGAAGTATAAAAGCATGTCTGACCTCACAGCAATCATTGTGATAAACAGTGGCGGATCCAGGAGTTGCCGAACGGGGGGCGTGGAATGGGCAACCCCCATTCCCTGAGCCCCGAAGGCGCGATTTCCTGGCACCTGGGCAGGCCAAATTGAACTTTCTTTTTACTGAAAATCAGGGGTCTGATTATATGCCTTCCAAAATTTTTGCTGCTCGGCGGCTGAACGGGGGCGCGTGCGCCGGGCACGCCCCCCTTGGATCCGCCACTGATAAACAGAACAGAATATTAACAAACATCGTG
>NMRB01001642.1:52736-69327 GCA_002633025.1 Notospermus geniculatus | reverse complement strand
GAGATAACTGACTTACCAGGGGAAACCAGAAAATTAGAGATACATGTAGCGGCTGGTAGGCCATTTGGGCAAAATTCTTTGTTCACTAGCCCCAACACAGTATTTACGCTGAAGTTTCACTCTGATATTTTGATATTTTTACGGACTCTCAGTGATGTGCCCAGAAAAAGGTTAGTCTTGGGAGGTACATGTACATGTAAGTGTACTCTGCAAACAATTTTCTTGTATTTTAAAAAGGATTTTTTGCTTTAGAGGAGGGTGGAAACAACCATGTTTCCTGTGAGTCCCAGGTGGGAAGTTTGGAGTCTGGCGTCGGCACTCACTGCAGACTCCACGATATGATATGATATGGAAACAGATAGAACTACATGCACTGGTACTTTGTACTGTATTGATCGATTCATAACACTAACGCCAGGGGTATAAACAAAAGAAGTGAGCCCAAATGAAACTGGACAGATAGATTAGTAAGTCATTAAACACAACACAACCACTCATTACTCATGTTTCAGAACACGGTGAGAACTGTTCTGAGTGAAAAACGACAATCACAATACTCGGCACACGAATTCTCGCCGCTGGCATGCCTACTCATTACACTGCACATCTGAGAGAAACAATAGACTCTATCACTCCAAAAGAGCGCAGCACCTGACGGGACAGCGTCATGACGTCCCACACGTCATTTCTGAACGCATGACGTGACTCGAAAAAAAATCCGGTTGTTTCAGCGATCATGACGTCGTGAAACAATCTGATTTTTTTTCGTCTCGCCTCAAAACATCATGAATGACGTGCGGGACGTCTTGGACACTGTCCCGTCAGGTGCTGCACTCTTTTAGAGGAATATCCTGTATTGGAAATTTTCTGGCACAGAAGCATATTTCATGGATCAGCTGGTGTGAAATGTCCCAAATGTTGATTTTTATTGAGAAAGTACACATGTGTGTGGTACATGTACATGTAACAGTAGGCAGGCTCTGGTGGTGTTCCAAAACATTGAGGCGCATCTACGTAGCACAAGGTGACACTGTGCTCAGTAGCGCTACCTGCCCGAACCTTACCTGGGCGACTCCATGTACAGATATTGATACACCAAGCTGTGTATACACATTGGGACTTTCTATTGACAATGTCAATGTATTGAGAGAAAGCCTAAATGGAAAATCACTCTCGGGTCATGTTTACGAAATTGTGACACGGGGNTGTGGAGATTATAAAGTTTTAACCATTACATTTGTCACTCTTCTTTCAGCAATTTGAGGGTCACCGAACTCGGAAGCAGGCAGGTCATTTCACCAATGGAAACCCAGTTGGTAGCAACTCGGCTATATTACAAAACTGAGGCCGCCAGCATATTGGCCTTCTCTGGAGGTCTGCCTAAGTGAAAAAGATTTGTAGCAATGGCAGGGTTTCCGCCAGAGGGTAAAATTCCGTACCCTTAAATTTTTCCAGGGTACGGATCCGTACCCTCAAAAACGTAACCATTTTTCCATGACATACCGGATGAAACCAAACAACCGGTATGACCGGCGCGGGGATTTTATGCTTCAAAATACACCTAAAATGGCACCAAACATCGTTTAAAACCTTTTCAAAAATAAAAAAAAAAAATTTCAAAAAAAAATTTTTCCAAAATTTTTTTCCCAAAAAATTTTTTTGGTCCGTACCCTCATTTTTTTTCTGGCGGAAACCCTGAATGGCTATGACATGTATGACGTATGACACTTTACATTGTCAATCCAAGTAAACTCACCTCTGAAGTTTCTGTATTCCAGGCCAGACGAACACACGTCCACCGGGCACAAGCAACGGCTTACTGTGACAACAACCTAAATGGAGAAAGTTTTACAACATACATTCATCCAGAATTCAGTCCCTGTTTTGTTTTTTAATTTAACTCTTTCAGCCAAGAATGATTTGGGGAATAATCCATCAAAGGTAGAAAAATATTTTATCAATATTTGGTTGATCTGAACAAAACAAATATAAATATAGGGCCTATAAATATATTGAGGTGGAGAAGGACGGTACAATAACAGTACAAAAGGTGTGGTGCAGGGGTGGGCGATGGAGGACGGCAATAGAACTTAGAAGACTATCACTCCAAAAGAGCGCAGCACCTGACGGTAGCTAGCTAGGCCTACAGCGTCATGACGTCCCGTAGGAGGCCTACCCCATTCTGAACGCCGTGACGTGACTCGAAAAAAATCCACTTCGTTTCAGCGATGACGTCGTCTCAAGTCAAGATGTCATGGAATGCAATAATGTAGTAGGCGACATCGTGACGCTGTAGCTACCGTCAGGTGCTGCGCTCTTTTGGGCGGAGTGATATAGGCCTAGTGTCTATTAGCAAGCATGACAGCAAGCTCGCATCAGTGGCAGTGCATTGCTTGCACAACTGAATAAATTTTGGTTGGTTGTGTTTGTTGTGTTTGAAATAATGTGTGTGTCAATATAAACAAGTAAACACACCGCAAGTACACCTCTAAATCGCCAAATCAAACTCATAATACGCAATCAAAAAAATCGAGGCAGGTTCTTGAATACTAACCTGACACAACCATGGCTTCATTTGGGCCACAGGTCTCGAAAAATACCATTTTTACGGTCGAAATACGGCCCAACCCAAGAGAAAATCTATGCGATAACTAAAGATGGCCGAGTCGAATTTTCCCGTCCCCAACTGACAATTTCTGTAGATATCGCGTGCTTTCTACATACATAGTATTTACGCCACTCGGACCGAGGTTTAATTGATTTTTATTGATTTTCGTGACGTCATGGAATTTTAGTTACTAAAAATACCGCTGCTGGCGCTCAACGGGAAAAGTGCTGCCTCGTTTCCAGGTACGCTCTGCAACTTCGACCAAGGCTCAGCCATGTGCTTGGCAGGAAGCCAAACATTGAGTACGAGGTTGGTTGGAAGAAGTGGGGATTCCCCAACCACTTCTAGGAACTCGCACACTTTTACGCCGCACTATGATAATGACATACAATGTATGGGATTCGCCGAATCTCTCCAGGTCTCATCGAATCCTTTGGAGATTCGGTGATCAAAATTGGAATTGCACTTTCTACGTCTCTCATCAGTTATTTTCCATCTCTGAGCCCACAGGACGGTTCTTTGATTTGTTGATCGGCTGCTAGGGTGAGTGTGATTTTTTGACAGTTCCCCCAACGTCAAAATTAATGGTCAACAGGTCAAGGCAGTGTTCCAGTAGGGCTGCACACAGATCATGCAACAGCAGCATCTGCACTACTACTGGCATTGAAGGCCACGCCCTATTGCCTACTAGGCCTAGTTTGATGGTTGGGTAGGCCTGAGCTGATCAGCTGTTCCCATCTGAATCAGCAAATTCAAGATTACCCGGTATCTGTTATTGCTTCTTTCAGCCTCCATCCACTAATTGAGAATAATTCGCCACAGGCACTGTGAAGTTATGGCCTCGGGAATGATATGTGAAGATCCTGGAAACAGGTACAGGGCATTAGTGCAAAAAGTTCAAGATAATTCTGCAATATATGAACTGCTTAAAGATGTTTATGATCAGTACCTGATCACGTTTTGGATGCGTGAGGCATTGACGGCTTTCATTGAGGAGACTGACTGGTGAGTGATCAACCTGCGATTTGTGTCGGTTTATTCACATGAGAAGCTTGTGGAAATGCATTTGTGGATCCCCTCTAGGCTCAATATTTAAAGGAGCACGGTAGCCTATGCAATCTCTTATTGGTTTTTTGAGAACCACCTAGCGCGCGCAAGGAGTACTCTCGTTTAGGGAAATCTCTCAGTTAGGGAACTCTCATCTGGGGAAGTAGCCAGGCGGTGGTGTTCAGTATACATGGTATACGTCACTGTAGTAAGCCATCAAGCACGTGTGTCGTACCTGTCTTAACCGTGGTGGGGCGTTGTAGTAGTACCGGCGGTATACAGTACGAATGTTCCTGACAGAGACATGTGAGATCTTACGAAAGTGGGCGGTGGGAAGCCGATTGGCCAAAAAGTATAACAACAGTTGTAATGACAGATAAGCTCATTTTTGTCATTGAATCCTTGGTTCAGTGGATAGAAACACAAATTTTATTAGTTGAAAAATAATTTTTTATGAGTTACCGTAACTCAGTCCTAGTCGCCAAATATTTAGGCCTATATACCGGTAGGCTAGGGTTAAGATGAAAACTTAGTTATGTAGGCCTATCATACAATGTAAACAGGGCCGTATTTAACTTTTTGGTCCAGGGGGGCAGAAGCGTCTCAGGGGGGCAGAAGACCTCTTTTTGCCGTTTTTTGCCCAAAATCCGCATGAAAATCACGTTTTTTGGTTGGCTCAGGGGGGCAACTGCCCCCCTCGCCCCCCCCCCTTTAAATACGGCCCTGGTAAATGACGAAAGTATTTTTTATAGGCCTAAAAATACATTGTAACTTTCTAGGCTACTTTATCACACTATGACCCCTACTGTTAACCCCTTTGGCCCTCTAAAAAGGGCGGCCATCTTGGAAATGTGCATGTTTTGTCTTGTGGTAACAAGCTGAATGTGTTCAGCATGACCATCTTCATATAAAACAGGAGGAAATGTTTAGTTACCAGAACTACGCTACGAAAAGTGAAAAATAAATGGGCATGTCTCACGGCCCATCTGTCTTCCCTACATGAGAGTTTGATGCTACTATTAATAGCCTACTCGTACCGGTACCATATTTTGTTACACGCATTCTCCCACTATTCTACGTATTACACATCCAACACCTGGGGCCGGTTGCACAAAGAATCTTAAGTCTAAGAAAAAACTTAAGTCTGAAATGAAGTCATCTGATTTGCTGAAACCTGGTCACATGATGACTTAAGTCAAACTTTAGACTTAAGATTCTTTGTGAAACTGGGCCCTGAAACTTGGCTGTGGTACATCTTGCTGATTACATCGATGACGTATACTGAACACCACCGCCTGGACGACCCCAATACACTTCCCCAGGTGAGAGTTCCCCAAGTGAGAGATTTCCCTAAACGAGAGTACTCTCTGCGCGCGCTAGGTATTATTCGGTGTTTTGACTGCCGGTGTAGAGGGAGCCCCCTAGCAGCAGCAATACGAACTACACAAAAACCATTAAAAATGTACATCGTCATGATAAATACAATGGGTCCATTCCAACGTAGTTAGTCCCTGGAGTTGGAGAGTTGCGTGCATGGAAATGGTGTCGCTGGCTGTCAAGAAAAGGTGGCAACACTTGGCTCCTTTAACTCTCATCTAAATTGCTGGCAGACTATTACTATAGAGGTTTCCCACGTCACGATGACACGATGATGTTATTTTGTGTGCTGTCTCGTCACGTCAGGCGTAATGTCAATCCACGTGTAGCACCCTATTACTGATGCCAGCTTGTGTCATTTTGACGTCCAATCATATGATTTGATGTCGTCAGTGGGATTCCTCACTGATGCCAGCTTGTGTCATTTTGACGTCCAATCATATGATTTGATGTCGTCAGTGGGATTCCTCTATAGGCGACTTGATTTATGTGCACTGGGGTCTACCCAAGCGTACAAAGCACGCCAAACCATGCATGGATTAGGCCTAACATCATCATGTCATTGAGAGGTGTTCATCCAATCGTGGTGTCTGCACTGCTGAGGTTCTGAACGAGATCGAACATCCAGGGCTCATTAGTCACACAGATTTCTTCAAAGCAGGACTGGCATGTGTCCGGTCTCTGACGACAACCCCACATGGTGGATTTGGGAGCCCCCCTTACCCCACCAGCCGGCGTCACCACACAAGTCAACATAACAACTCAATATCTTTTATAAGGTTTGTGGAGGCTGATGACCAGAGATGTGTTGAGTTATTTTCCGAATTCATAAACCAACTTACTGATGCTACGGAATGCGGGAATGGTGTCGATAGGCTCATGGCCATGACGCGGTACACGGACATGAGCAGATTTCAGGTAATTAATTATATTTTGATTTTTTCTGTCAGGGTGGAAGCCTTAGATATAGAATTATTGGCATTGTTAAGTATGGAAGTGGCTATCTCAAGCTACTCATGTTTCTCACTTGGATGGGGTCTTTTACTTGCCCTTGTAAAGAAACTAGGTACAAGGCCCCAAGGCTTACGACAGACGTGAAGACAGGGGAATGAAATCCCATACTATGGCCCAGGCTGTACCTGAACCCAGGACCTGCTGTCATTATGGATGACGTTGGCATTCTTTTCTTCTCTGTGATGTCAAATTCCACAATGTTCCAGCAGGATCGGATCCAGGGTCGACAGAAAGGGGGGGCGTAGCTCGACGGAGGTGGAGAGCACCGAGAGCGCGAAGCCGAAACGGGGGGTCCGGGGGTCCTCCCCCAGAAAAATTTGACAATTTAAATGCTTTTAGATGCATTTTCCTGGCATCTGAGAGCAAAAAACTCGACATTTTATGTGATTGAAGTTTTCTTGCTAAAAAAAATCACTGGTCTGCCAAAAATAGGGGGGGGCGTACGCCCCCCACGCCCCCCCTGGATCCGACCCTGTTCCAGGACCATTGACCGGTGGTGGCCTATAAAGGGGGTAAACTCGCCCAATATCAAAATTATATTGCAGGAGCGATATGGTCATTCTCCTCAGGAGTTCGTTGAGGCGATGAAAATGTGCATGAAGACGGAGCATGCCATTATTGAAGGAAAAACCATGGTGGATTCTGCTAAGGTGACGATTTTCAGAAATTTGTGGAGCAAAAAATTCTTGGTTGGGGATATACATGTGTATTTGCTGAGTGTGGCCATAGCAACATCTCACTGAAAAAGTGTCATTAGATTTTGTAGGATTAAATTGTATTTGTAGGCCTATTGTATGTTTCCATCTGGGCTGCATTTGCATTTGTATTTGTATTAGACTTTTCCATCAGGGCTGAAGCCATAGCATTATTGGCCCTCATAAGTATGGAAGAGGCCATCTCAAGCTACCCATGTTCCTCACTTGGATGGGGTCTTTTACTCGCCCTTGCAAAGGCACAAGGTACTTGTAGAATTAAATACCAAGAATGGTTAATGCCTGTTGTCAATAACCAAGGCAGGGCAGAATACATGTCCCAAGTCAACATCATTTCATGTTTCTTCATCATAAAAAAGTAACATTTCTCTTTTTTTTGTGTGTAGGTTCTGAAGGAAGCTTTTGATAGTTTGACCTCAACTATTAAAACTCATTTGGACAATGGTAAGGAGGCGTTTGATGATTTGATAGATATACTCCAAAAATATTTGGACAATGGTAAGTTCCGATCGATAGTGGTGGACTACCACCGGGACTACCAATTATGGTATACCGTAAAGCGAAATATTTTCGCATCCTAAATGTTCACAAATGGCCTAAAAATCCTACATTTGTGGGGAGAAATATTCGCGGTAAAGGGCCTTAAAGCCACACAATCACGAGAGCTACTCTAACCGTCGATTCACACTTTGGTTTGAACAAAAATGCGAGAAAGTTTCTTAGCAAAAGTTAAGTGACGAAAAATGAGTGTTGTGGTCAGAGTCAATCATCAGTCAGATTACTTCACATGGAAGCATGTCAATTTCACGTGACTTTCTCAACGAGTGTTCGAACCAAAATTTGAATCGACGGCTACGGTAGCTCTCGTGATTGTATGGCTTTAAAAAATTTTCTGCGGGGAAATATATTCGCGAGTGTCGCACCCTGAATAATAAAGAAGATTGACACCACACTTCTCAGGAAGGAGGAAGCTGTGTATCCTGGCAACCTGTACTATCAGCTGCATACCGCAATGCTTGTTATGTGTAAACACTCGCTCCGAGCACAAGGGAGACTCTGGGAATGACGTCACGATGGGAATCCCCACACTGCATTGGTCAATTGGTGCTGATGACTCATCGCTATAGGATTTAGTGGGAACAAAATTCGCGTTGCTTATGGCAGGTGTCGACAATAATTTGCATTCGCAGAGAAAAAATTTAGCGAGCGCCGCAGCAATTCATGATTTTCGCAAGAATTTTTCCCTGCGAACATATTTCGCTTTACGGTAATTAGTGTGATTTTAGTTTCTGTGAAATGGTAACTTGCGTCATTTTGATCAACTAACTGGCATATTTATCCGTGTCGTGAGGTGCTGAACTGAAGAAAGCTGTTTGTTCCATAGAGAGGGCAAATATATTTGACAGCTGAATGCAGTTTTTCTCCTGGTACACTGGTTTTCTCCTACTTTACATTAATTTTGTCTATAGAGCTCTAATAATGTTCTATTTGGCACTTGACCTATAAATCAAATGTCATGTTTCTCTTTATATTTTGGTAGTTCAGCGCAACTCACCCCGAACCAGGCAACAAAAAATGAGGAAGGTTGACCCCTCAACAACTGAGGAGACATTTGCGGTGAGTTTTGGTCTGCAAATTCCTGCCCAGTTTGACAGAAACTATCCTTTCTTTTAACTTGATAGAGGGACCAAATCCCTGTGTAGCTTTTATGGTAGCCATTTTCATAAAGAATCCAATGCTTTTAGGGTTTAAAGCCTCACTGTATCGAATTCAGAA
This sequence comes from Notospermus geniculatus, assembly GCA_002633025.1. Lineage (NCBI taxonomy): Eukaryota > Metazoa > Nemertea > Pilidiophora > Heteronemertea > Lineidae > Notospermus > Notospermus geniculatus. The sequence continues at coordinate 60,792 of NMRB01001642.1, read as the reverse complement.
AGTGCTTTATTTGAGTACATTAGAGCTCTGCCTTCACGTTTTAAAATGTCTGCTGAAAACTAGGTCTTGATTCTCTAAAGTACATATCACGCAAGCATTTTGGGGACCTTCACAAGGCTATGAGACCTCTACCTGCATTTTCCTAACACTTTGAAAATACCGTAAAATTCATACAGAGCAGCTTTAAATTATGATTTCAGAAATCTTTGTCAGATGCTTTGGGGAAGATCTTGGAGGCTGGGAACGAGTTGGTGAAGGAACTGGCTGCAGAGAAAGAAGCCTGTTTGAACGATGTTCAAAAATGGAGGGAAGAACAAAACCAAATAAAGTACAAGAGCATGGAGGGAGTCCCAAAACTGACGTGTTTGGATGATATCGAAAGAAGGTATGACCTCAAACATGCTATTCATCAATATATAATACAGTGGAACCTCTCTATTAAGGACACCTTCGGCACTGAAATTAGGTGTCCTGATTAAAGAGCTCAAAATGAAATAGAAATAACCAGTTTGCGACTGAACTTGGGTGTCCATAATAGAAAGGTGTCCTCCTGGCCGAGGTGTCCGGTAAGAGAGGTTCTACTGTATTCAGTTGGTGCCGGTGTTGGGTCATCAACAGGGGCGGATCCAGGATTGTGGTAAAGGGGGACATAGAAGGCCACAGGCGGACCGATGAAGGTGAGTGCCGAAGGCAATGAAGCCACGGCGGGGGTCTGGGGACTTTTTGAAATCTGGAAGGCCATTGGTGCGATTTCCCAGCATCTGAGGGACAAATTACAAGGCAATTCTGGGACACTTTGGAAAAGGGCAATTTTTCTAACGTTGGTCACCGAAACATGGGGGACGGGGCAGGTGTGCCCCCCGGATCCGCGCCTGATCAAGCAGAAACCTTGTTTTCAAACGTCAAGTATCAGGGACGGATCCAGGATTTCGGGAAAGAGGGGGCGCACTGTGCTAGAAACATCGAAATCTGCGGTGAATTTCAATGATTTCAGAATTTCACGGTCAATTTTACAGATTTGTTGGCCGAAAGGGGGGGCGTGCGGCGGGTGCACCCCCCTTGGATCCGCGCCTGAGTATTCCCTGTCGTTAAACTGACCAGTGAATGTTTATACGTTGCAGGTTTCAAGCAGTGTATGAAAAGTGCACAGGAAACATGAAACTTTTGACCGATGTCAATAACCTGGTGACTGGTATGGTGGAGCATAATTGGATAACAGGCATGGACAAAGAAAAAGAAAGGCTGAAGGGTATCCTGACACAGATGGATGTGATCAAAACAGAGTTGGAGAAGAGGTAAAGGATGACAATGTAACTTTTTTCTAGGCCTTTACATGACTGTTTATGTTTAGCATGTTTGATTGTATTAGATATTTCTGTCAGGGCTGAAGCCATAGCATTATTGGCCCTGGTAAGTACGGAAGAGGCCATCTCAAGCTACTCATGTTCCTCACTTGGATGGGGTCTTTTACTTGCCCTTGCAAAGGCACGAAGTACAAGGCACCACGGCTTACTGTCCCATGTGACTGGCTGAAGGGCCAGGGATGATTAGTCCTGCAGAGCACAGTTTTCAAACCCAGGACCTGATGGAATGATGTCATTTACACACCTTGAGCGCACCTGATGACGTGACGTGTCTTGCATTTCCCCTACATCATGGGTATTGCCTTGTAGTCGCAAATATCACACAGGAGACTTTGTAGCAAAGTGATTAAGGGCAGCTCTTGTTGGTCCTGCAGTTTTGCTGGACAGAAAAAGTTACTCATATCTCTCGTTTAGGTCTGTAGTGATTGAAGAACAGCCTCCCCAGATCATCGAAATCAAGGACAAAAAAACAAAATCAAAGGAGTCGTTCAACATCAAACTACGGTAAAATGCTTTTTTTAAATCTTCAGATCAGTAGAACTTAGAGGGCTGTCCATTCAGCACCCAAGCCCTGACTGGTACCGATTTATACACCTGGGTGAGTGACTCGAGTTCTGCAAAGAGAGCTGCCCAGGTCTCGTGCAGACTGTGGGATTTGAACCTGGGACCTACTGACCACTAGCCAGAGATCAAGCCGCTAGACCACCGTGGCACTGATCCCAATTTCTGTCTTTTCAGGTCATTCCTGAATTTGAAAGTAAGAATAGGTACAAAGGATCTGAAAATGATGAGGAAGGATGACTATGAATCAGAGCGAGTATCACCAGCCAACGTTGTTTGCACACCGCATACTGTTGGAAACCGGACCAACTTGGACAAGATAACGATTGCCAGCTTTGAGCGCCAGGTTGTCCAGAATATTCTTTTTGATCCATATGTGTTTCTGGTGCCAATCACCTTGGAAGGAAAATCTATCAAGGTAAAGAGCTAAGACGTTTCCCCCAATCTGCTGGTCACATTTTAAATGGCTGCTAACTCGTGTTCAAACAAAAATATGAATATGGCTAGGATACAGGTCTTATGAATGTATGACTTGAATATTCGCATTAATTCGATATTCTACGGGGAAAAATTCAGCCGGAACAAAAATCAGGCTGAACCATCTGAAATATGGCTGCACCAGGCATCAAATCAAATATGCCGGAGTCCAAGCAGAATCGTGTGAGATAATTCATCATTACTCGATTTTGCTGTTGTTGGTTACGTTTACATCTGTTTTAGATCTACACCAACATCTGTATGTTGGGTAGCCACACCCAACTCTCCAAGGCCCAGGGATATCTTCTGTGGTCGTGGGCATTCTCGAAATACTCGCAGGTGAGTACCGTACTGTTAAAGCGAATCAAAAGCGAAAAAATTTGATTTAGAAATCGAATTTGAAAGGGGACGAATTTTCTGGAAAAATGTAAACAAACTTCTCCAGAATGTCAACAAAAGAAATTTTCGTGCATTCTGATTGGCTGAATTTTCTGTTTACAAACACCATCCAAATGTAAACAAAATCCGCTTTCGATTCGCTTTAAGTTTGCATGTTGATTTCAGTTCTAGAGGATTTTTGCTTGCACTTCTCTGTCACGTGACCATTGTGACGTCAGTGTAGAATCTCTCTAGAAGCTGACATTATTGTTCTGAACTTCAGAGCCCATTTGAAATGGAGGAAGAAGTTACGTGGAATGCGTTACATCCCGTACTGAGTGAATACTTCCGTAAAGAGACGGGCTACGTATTCACGGAGGACAACATCAATTCATTGGAAGAGATGTTCAGTGAAAATTTTACAATTTCCTGGAAGAAACTGGTTACTGTAAGTTTTTGTTTACTTTATTTATCTGACAAAAATGTATTGAATAAGAGCGATTGTCTTTCAATGGGAATATGCAACTTGTTTGAACTTAACAATATTAACAACTAGTTCAGAATTTTCAAGTGCCGGACGCAAGTAACTGACTTTCTTTATCTGCTTGTTATGAAACTGACCTGTTGTCTGCTCTTCCTTGGTAGGAGACGAGCCCACACTGTTCAAAGTCAAAAGATGGCAAGCATGTGAAGAACTTCACCATCTGGGACTGGTTGTGTGGAGCAAAGAACATTCTGAAGGAATATCCTAACCTCTGTAAAGAAGGGTGAGTCTTTTACAAGAAAGATGTCCCTGCCTTAATCATCAGTGGACAGGATCTGACAGTAGGGCACCTCTCTGTTAAGAACAGTTTCAAACTGGACATTTCTATTGGGTCTTGATTTCTTAAGCACTTTCTGAATTCAATACATTGTGGCTAAAAAAAGGTTTGCAGTTTTTGTGAGTAAAGCCTAGTCTACACTAACCGCGAATGCATCGCCGATGGACCCTGGACCGCGAACACAGGTTATTCGCGGTGACCCACCGCGAATAACCTGTGTTTGCGGTGTCACCGCGAATACCCGCGAACGTGTCTACACCTGATGAGTACTTGCGGCTATTCCCTGCCCTCCTATTGGCTCCCGGCCGGTGACCTCATTCTGATCAACTACATCCGGGTCACCACACCAGCTGCCACTGACCGCCGATGTCCCCGGGAAGGTGTCTCCACTGTTCGCGGTCATTTGTGGCCATTCGCGGTATGCCTGCCAACTCGCGGGCGGCGCGATTGCTTCGCGATTTTTTCAACATGTTGGAAATGGCCGCGAATGCCCGGGAACACTCGCGGGGTGTTCGCGGGCATTTCCATTCGCGGTCATTCACGGTGACGTGTCTCCACTTGGCCCGCGAATCACCGCCGATCACCAGCCGAGTCACCGCGAGTATACTCGCGGTGACACTCGCGGTGGTTCGCAGGGACTCGCGGGCCAAGTGGAGACAGGCCTTATCTCTCTGTGCCTTATTTTTATTGTTTCTTCACATCACAGATTGATTCACGGGTTCTTGACAAAGAACCGGGCTGATGATATGTTGAAGGAAAAACCGGATGGCACGTTCCTCCTTCGGTTTTCACACACGTTTCTTGATGGCAAGACAACACCCAGAGGGGGCATATCAGTCGCCATGAAAACGTTGAATACAAAAAAGTGTAAGATACATTCTTGTAATGTCCCTTTTCTCCTGTAGTATCAGTTTGCATGAAATTTTATGGAAGCTCTTGAGGACACTTTTGGGACTGTCTACTGTGATGGCAGTATAACTAGGCAGGAAATAATAACAGGTTCCTAAGGTGAAAGACAGCTTCCTACCGGACTCGAACCCACGGCCCCTCGCATAAGGCGTCAATCGCCAGCAATCGTAATTCTGTGTCAGATATTGACATCTTTTTTTAACGACAGGCAAGTCCGAGGTCCTCCACAGCGAACCTTTTAGTATGGACTCGAAAAAGGTTGATTCACTGCCCAATGAGACATCTATTGGCATATGGCTGTCCAATTTTGTGATTGATTCCAATGAGAATACGAGCGTGAAGTTGTCGTATTTATGCGGTAAATCTGAGCCAATTGAAGAGACATTCAAGTTTCATATGCATGGTAAGTTGTCTGCTTTTGTGATGTTGGCATCAGTTTGATAGCCTTGTGGTTACCATGTCCACGTAGCACGTGGCAGGTCCTGGGTTTGAATTCTGGGCCATGCGAGATTAATCATCGCTGGCTCTTCACGTCCGCCGCATGGGACAGTAAGCCGTGGTGCTTTATAAGTTGTACCTTTGCAAGGGCAGCTAAAAGATCCCATCCAATCTTGAGATGGCGGACCAAAACCGAAAGTGATGATTATAGAACAACTGTACGGTTCGACGAGTACTAAAAATATTTGGAATAAATGCAAAGAAATCGTCCGGTTCTTGTTTGTTTCCCACTTCAGGTAGTCCTGAAAAGCAGTGGGGAAATTACATTCCATGCTGTAAGAAAAATGTGTTGTGTCGGCCACGGTAGGTACAGGTTACCCCTTTCTCCCACACACTATCCATCGTTTCCACAACGTAACATCATTCTGTTTCATGTATATCGAACCGCAAGGTAAAACCCTTGTTCACTATCTGCCTGACAAAAGTTTAAAGTTACAGGGGGTTTTGTGAATAAGGTCCCAGGCCTTTTAATAAGAAATGAAAGTGTGAAGTAGACCTCAATACAGAGGTGAAAATGAACAGACCTAACGAGTTGGGGGGGGGGGAGGCTGAACTGTGCTGTCTTTAAATTAGGGGTGTCCATTAAGGGGTTCTAATGTATTTCTCTTGTATTTTGTAAATTCAGTGACCCCGATACCAGCTCTGTGGTCAATCAGAATGACCTCATTCTTCAGCAGAAAATCAATGATATCATCGAGTTTGCCGGAATTCCACAGGGGGCGTTTATCTATATACAGCCAGAGCCAGAGGGCCAGCGGTGGAAAATCATGTATGATCCTCCCCAGCAACAGTCGTCTTCAGTTGGGTCCTCACCGGCGCCATCGACGGATGATGACTTTACCATGAGTCCCGCCACGGAGAGTTATGCAAGTGCCACGGAAGATCTCTCCGAGGCAGACATGCCAGAACAAATGGAAATTTCCCAAAGTCCTGATGATATGGGTGAACTAATAGAGGCAATCAGCCAAGCTGTATCAATGGCAAACGTGACAGACACGATATCAAGTCCAATATGCACAACAAATGAAAATGTTATGGTCACACAAAATGACATCCAGCATACCGACACTCCTCCACGTTACGAAGGTGGTTTGAATTCTGGGACATCGCTTAATACACCACCAATTCCATCAATGGTTGAAGCCATTTTTCTGCCATCTCCCTAGGAATATGGTAGGTGCATGTATTTTGTCTGGCACTACATGTGGTACATGTATTGCTGCCTGGCACTACCGGTACATGTGGTATATTGTATATCTGGCACTACATGTGTACATACATATTTGACATGCGTCAAACTTATACTGTAAAGCAAGATAATTTCGCGGCTGGAAATGTTCGCGAATCAAGAATTATAGACGTATTCGGGGCAGGATATTTTCGCGCGTCTCTGCCATTTTTAGCTCACTGGGGTGAGCTATTACGATGGTGCAGCGTCCATCGTCGTTGTCCGTTAGCAGGGCACGTTTCGTAACCGCTGGAGCTATTGATCTGAAACTTGGTACGTATATACCCCTAGGTCAGATGACCCACGACACCAAGTTTCAGTCCGATTCGACTTTTAGTTTGGCCACCAAGTGGCAGAAACCAAAAACACAAAAAGTGCAATAACTCCTGAACTAATGTTCATATCTATCTATCTATCACTTGCGTGTATTACCGGTATATTAGCGACAGGAAATTTTCGCGACTCACACACTCGCAAAAATTTCCTGCACGCGAAATTTTCCTGCTTTACAGTATTGCAAAACACAACATGCATGCCAATGTTTATTCGTCTGCTGTCTCGGTCAGTCACATATACAGTAGTTGTTTGGGAAGCTGCGTTCCCCAAGATGTACTCTTTGACTTGGTCTAGGCCTATATAAATATGACATATTTGATAGTACAGTAGCTGACTTTGCTTTTTTGTGAATTAAAAAAATTGTCCTGGTATATCTTGCTGTGTTGATAGTATCCTCAGCATTGTTTATTTATTTTGAGGAGATTTCGGTATAGACATAGATCAGAACTTGGAGGAACTATACTGTCAGTATAATTATACTGACAGTACTGTATAATTCCTCCAAGATTAGAATAACTCATTGATCGGTGGCGTGGCACAGAACAGCCTAATCCATTATAGATGTTATTTGTTGCACTTTTACAGAGGCTGCAAAGTGCTCCTCCCCTAAATCCGGCGTTGCTGCTTTGTCGTGTAGAATTGTGCCAGATTTTAATTAATAACTCATTGATCGTAAATTACGTAACAGAATAAATGTTTTCTGTCATTAAGTGTATATATATTTTTGATCTAGCACATCTCTTTAGCCCATGGTAGAACATCAGACTGCAGACAGATTGTCTGAGGTAGAAATTTAGATGGTGGCACTTCATTTCTTTACAAAAAAAATCCAAGGGTGATGGAGAATCCTGATTTGTCAGCCCTCCCCCTCCACATCTATTGTACTTACTGGTAATTGGGTTAAAACTGCAATGAACATGACGGCTAGCCACAAAATGTACTGTTTCATTTAGTATTCCGTACATGTAATATAGCCACACCGTCAAGTTTTATGTTTGTCAGAAATTATATCTTTTACGTGCCAAATTTTTATTCCGTTGTGTTTCAGTAAAGTAGTATTAGCCACAGGGTTGAGCTGTGGACTCTTTCTTTGTGGTCGTAAAATATATACATGTACATGTACATCTATGTTTGTCTGCTAAAAATACTTTCTTCATTGATTGTAAAATATATACATATATGTTTGTCTGCTACAAAATATTTTCTTCATTGATTGTAAATATTTAAATGAAATGGCCAGGGCCATTGTGCTCACCTCTGTGATAAGTCTCCATGGTTAAGTGTGAAACTGTGACTCTCATGGTCAATGTTGAGGATCAGTACAGATAAGATAAAGCTGAACACACCAAGAAGTATTTTATGATCTGATCAGTATTATCAGTCAATGACATAAACTCAGGTGATGGCACCCAGAAGGAGTACAATTTCTGAATACAATGAATACAAGTGGTATTTGTGAACAAACTGCTTTCCTGTCTAGGTCA
>NMRB01001642.1:37357-52417 GCA_002633025.1 Notospermus geniculatus | reverse complement strand
TTCTAACCCAAGCGGTTTAGAAACGTGCCACCCATGTTAACGACGACGGACGACGACGACGACGACGACGGACGACGACGACGACGGACGACGACGGACGACGGACGACACACCATGAGAGAAGCTCACCTCACAGAGGTGAGCTAAAAAAGAATAAACTTTGTAGGCCTATCACCTCAGAAACTTGGGTGTTTTTCACTTATTTTGGTTCAAATAGTGCACAGCACTGGGCCTAGGCATACACATACATGCATTGGTTTTGGCTCAAATAGTGCACAACACTTGGCCGAGGCCTACATACATGCATAAAGAACTTGGAAACCATGCTCAGTACAGTTCCAAACCTTCATTCTTGAAGAAACCCAGGGCCCGGATGCATAAAGGTGGAATAAGCTTATTCCAGGTATAGCTTCACGTTATAACGTTAGGTTATACTTGGAATAAGCTTATTCCACCTTTATGCATACGGGCCCAGGAGTACAGAATTTTTAGCTCAGCTAATTCGGGAGTTTTCAGGCTAGAGCACGTGCCTTCATGGCTTCAAGAAGCCTACATGTAACTAAATAAACCTGTCAGCTGAGTGCATCGCCCATGGGTGACTTGTCTTATTAAAGGGAATTAGTCGCGGCAGTCACTGTGACTAATTTCGTGGCCCACAAAATTCACAATTTCAAAATTACAAATATTCTAATAGGTAAGGAGGCTACACCGTGGATAATCAGTGTTCCATGCTTTTTGCCTTGAGAACACTGGACAGCTCGTGATTGAATTGACCAAGACGATATTTCAAGTGTTAGATCACTTTAATTGCAATCAGCAACGTAACATTTTAGAAGCACCATGATCCGACTATTTCCATAGTTGAACACTGTCAACAAAGCAATACTGATGAAAGGAAGTCTACTTTCCGTGAACTTTTGCCTTGCGTAAGGAAATTTTTACTTGATTTTTCCGTCAGGGCTGAAGCCATAGCATTATTGGCCCTGGTAAATACGGAGGAGGCCATCTCAAGCTACTCATGTTCCTCACTTGGATGGGGTCTTTTACTTGCCCTTACAAAGACACAAGGTACAAGACACCACGGCTTACGGTCCCATGCGACGGACGTGAAGAGACGGAAATGAAATCTCATAAGGCTCAGGTTCCTACTAGTTCAGCTTGTGGTTCACTTCTCTTGGCTAAGCTGCCAGAACATCAGTTAAGGAGTCGAACATCCCTGCTTTAAATCCTGGCATGGCTCCCCATTTTTTTCATCACGCCGATGATTTGCTACACTTGTGCTTTTCCAAGTGAGAAGTTGGTCATTCGCATCTTCAGAACGATCCTGATGCTTCAGATCTGTGTCAGTGCAAATACTCCTCCCGTCGCACTTGTCACAAATTGTAGGGAACGGTTGGGACCGTAAATGGCCTGATTTCCCAGGATGCTTGAGACCAGTTCTGCATCATCACAGTCTAGTTGTGTGATCCATTTTCTTCCCAGCTATTAACCCCCAGCAGACGACAGTTCAGGAGTGGAAATCTTCCTGTTTTGAGGCCCGTTGTACCATGTACACGACGAATAGTTGTCCGATAAGAATACAATTTTGATACACCACAGCGAATATTCCTAGAATATTTGCATTCTTGATGACATCTGACACTCCCTGCTACATTTAGTTTCATACTCAGGTCATAGATGGCAGAGCAACGCAAGTGTACTTCCCAGAACAGCAGTACTTCATCAATAGGAGCAGTCAGCCACACCTATCATCAAAAGACGACAGCAAAGTTCTAGTGGACCAGTACAATATAAAATTTGCCTCATTGGTGCTCAAGCAACCATGAATGAGTCCACTAGGCATTGAAATGGACTGTAGTGACATCTATTGGTCAACTGACTGACAGCTCCTACTGGGTACAGAGCGTGATGCAGGTTCTAGTAAGGAAGGGCTAAATTTCTCTGTTAAAAGTCTTCGCATTTGTAGAAAAATGCAATAAAAACAGAATATCATTTATTGTGTATAAAGACTGGCAGCAAATACGATGTCCCGTTTAATCAAAGTAGATGCTTCTTCCATCTTGGACTGTAACACAGGATCGCCGATTATTTTGGCCCCTTTCCGCACATCACGTAACATCTCATCGAGACGTTGTATACAACGGACGATTATCCCCTCTTGTACGTTGGGGACGAGGTTAGTGATCTCGGCAAACGGCTGGAATAAAATGAATAAGATTATTTTTCAGGTTGATTAATTTTATGGCAAACAGTCTGAAAAAAGTTTGGTCAGGCAGCATCGCCCTTGATATTCCAAGATGCCCGCACACAACTGCTATGACATTGTCGCATAAAATAAGATGTCACCAATGTTTGTGGCTCTCGAAACAACAAACTCACCATTCCTCGCGCCCATTCAAACACGGCCTGTGCCAACCCAAACTTAAGCTGGTCCACATACTCCCGCACTGGGATTTTAAGGCCAGCGTTCCTCTGTGCAATACCAATACTCTCGGCGCAAGCACACACACGCTCTTTCCCCTGAAAATTGAAAACAGGAGTGAGATACTCTGCAATCTAGCTGGAAAAGTGTCTACTACGTGCAAAACTGGAAAAGTGTCTACTATTTGGAAAGCTGGAAGTGTCTACTACTTGCAAAGCTGGAAAAGTGACTCCGCTAGGAAGTGTCTGTACTATTTGCAAAACTAGAGAAGTGTGTACACCATTTGTGAAGCTCTAGGCCAATTTCACAAAATGTTTTACAGCAAGTGAATTTTTTTACCTTTTGTAGGGCTTCAGATAATTCTGGTGTATCAACATGTTTTTGTTCGAACACCGTACAGGATAACACCCCGGCTATTTCTGACGGTTGTAACCCGTTAAATGCATCGTGGAAGAGGGATTCCGTGATCAAAAGCTCGTGATTGTTTGTGTTGATTTCACAGGCGACGCGACCTTTCATGGTCACAGTCTCGTTGGCGTCAATGTAGTTGAGATCTCGGAGAACCTGAAACAAAAACAAACATGTTAGATGTTAATTTGAGATTTTCTTCACAAGAACATCTGCATAGAAGTCAGAGTGAAACTCAACTATGCGACCACTTCATGACAATGAGACTCATCTGAGCAAGACTACTTTACCTGTAATCTCTGTTCATATTCTGGTAAAAGTTGTAGACTAGCATCAGACAGCAAATGTTTTATCAATCTATATTCCTCGTGAACCTGCATGTTCCTTTTCATTTGAGAAAACTGAAAGACAACAGAGTAAATTGTAACATATTAAATAATTTGGTTTTAAAAACATTCACATTTCCTCTTAAAGCCCCTATGTATTGAATTTTATGGTATTTTCAAAGTGTCAGGAGAATGCAGGTAGAGGTCTCATAGCCTCGTGAAGGTCCCCAAAATGCTTGCCTGATACGTACTTCAGAGAATCAAGCCAAAGTTTTCAGCACATTTGTGACCCGTGCCAGCAAAATGAGTCGGAATGCGCCGAGAAGACCCAAAGTGCATCAACGGATTGTTGATTTCAGTATTGTCTGGCCATTGTGAAATTTGACTGTGTCAATTTCTAGAGTTGTCCTCTGGTGCCATGTTGAGTCTTCTTTCAGGCGCATTCCGACTCATTTTGCTGGCATCGGCCACATATTGAAATAAACTGCCGGCAGAGCTCTAATGTATTCAGATAGAGCATAGTACATTTTACACTACACTTATGTCAGTGAACGTAAGCACTTTCTGAATTGAATACAGTGTAGCTTAATATTCACTGCAAAAGATTCCTCTTACATGTTCAGCAAACTGTGGACAACTGAGGCAGTTGAAGCTCCCAAAAAGACCCTCGAGCACGTGAAGTTGTCTGAACTGTTCGATGAGTTCGATATCACGGATACGGAGATCCTCAACAGGATTGAGGACCGGTAAATCCTTCACATCTGATTGGCTGAGCTGTAGCAAATCGTCTGTGGCGGTCGTCGTTGCCTGGCCCAGTGGACTGTCCCTGCAAATATTAAACAAACACATTTTCTGTCCATTTCTCACTTCTTTAAAGCCCCACTCTATTGAATTCAAAAAGTGCACTGTCGGAGAGATTTGCCATCTCTATAGACGATTCTCGAATTCGCAGATCTGCGCACTTCCGCCGAAATCTCAACCAGAACCTCGATCTTAAATTGGCTGTCGTGATGCCATCCACGATTCAGCAATGGTCACGTGTGATGCAACGTCTTCGACATCACTGTCACGGGGTTGTCTGCATTACGTCATTCAGTTTCAAACCGAGGTTGTGGTTGATATTTCGGCATAAGTGAGCAGATCTTTGTCATTTACGTCAACATCACTTGAACCAGCATCAGAGATTACTGATACATGTGCCTACCTGAACCTGGGTAACTGTCTCTTCCTTATGTCATCCATCACCTTCTCAGCGTTGACCTTGACCTGATGTTTTGTGATCACAACAATGTCGTCTGCTTTCAAACTCTCCATCGTCTGCCCACATTCACCCTCGGGTAAGAAGAGACCTTCGAGCACAAAAGGTTCAGGGCCATCAGCAACTTTATTGACTGATTCGTTGATATGTTTGGCATCCTTTTCACATAAAACTGAAATCAGAAATTTCTTCATGTAGTCAAACTTAGGAAAAGATGCTTACTGGACATACCGGTAATTTAAACATTTTTTTAGTCATTAAGTGTGAGGCAGTTGAGGAAAACACGTCGGATGTTGCATTTGAGGAAAGTGTTAACAGCAACTGCAAATCTAGGTTAGCGATGTAATCTGCTAAAATTTGAAATTTGTAATTTTGAAATTGTGAATTTCATGGGCCGGGAAATTATTCTTGCTGTCAGTTTTGACTGCCGTGACTAACTCCCTTTAAACGCTACTCACCCAAAGCTGTGTAAGTTCGTTCGTTGTTTGACGCTGCGGTAACCTTCAGGACAACACCAAGGGCGTTCCTGTGACTGTGATTCTTGACAACAATCACTCGGCCAACGGTCAACATCTTGCCCGTCTGCGGGTGTGAGAAGACGACTTTCTGAAGAAGAAAACAGGACAGATACAAAATTGATACATCAACATTGAAATTCCAATATGTATCTAGTCTGGGAACACATTCCCATCAACCAAAGCTCACACACCCTTAGACAGGACCAAGCCCCTTCAACCCCAGGAGGCTGCAGCCATAAAGATATTTACCTGTAATTTCTCTTTCAGTTGGCGATAGTCCTCACAAGTACTGTAATACCTTTCCAAATCTTCGGAGCACATGTAGCACTCCACGGGTTCCAACATGGCCAACCTCTCTTTCAGTTCACCGAGCTTTTTCTTGTTCTTCTCGGCATTATTCTGCGCGTTTGTCTCGGCGAAACTTCGCTTCATCATGTCCTGCACGCGGAATTTCTTGACTTGGAGCAGGTTCAGAATCATGGAATAAGTGAGTCGGAACTGAGATTCCAATTTGGTCTGTTTACCCTGAAACGAGAATGGACATACTCTCCATTTTGGGAAGTCAGAGTGGTACAGCCCTTGTTGATCATTCAGCAACATCCCACGGGTTTTCCTACACTGCCACACATATCACGTCCTACTGGGTCAACAGGTTATTTATTCAAAAACTATTTTCTCACCAACATCATGATGTGAAGTTCCGACATCTCCGGCACGTTTCCCTTACACAGGACGATAACCGTTCCCGTAGTGTCAAGGCCACGTCTCCCGGCTCTACCGGCCATTTGGGTGTATTCAGCGGGAAGAAGATTACGGACGCATGTCCCGTCATGTTTTCTGATCGAATCGAAGACGACCGTCTTTGCCGGCATGTTGACGCCTATGGCAAAGGTTTCTGTGGCAAACAGCACCTGGAAGGGATAAAAGAAAAGGAACTACAGCAGAGCAGAAATTTCAAACTCAGGGCATTGCATGGTGTCACTCCCACCATGGAGGCATTCTGGAGTGGAGCATTCTGTGTGGGGGGGAGGGACAAAAAGCAAGTGCAGGGGTGTAGCTAGCTGGGGGGCAAATGCCCCTCCAGAGCAAAAAAGGGACAAATTTTTCCTCTAAAAGGTCATTTCCCCTCTTCAAGCCAAGTTATTGTGGTGTCAGATGTGGGGAAAATGCATCTGAGAGACTTTGCCCTCCAGACTCAACAAATTTTTCTACGATGATGTCATCTACATCTACGATTTCCTACCTTTACCAAACCACTTTGGAACAGCATCTCAACGACTTCTTTCATGATCGGCAAAATGCCGCTATGATGTTTGCCAAGGCCACGTTTCAGCATGTCCAGCATCTCCAGGACCTATCAATCCAAAAGACAGACAATAAGCCTGGCTGCCTAGGCCTACTGAAATTGACAAAACGTTGGTCTCAACCTGCCAACTTCAGAGAGACTTAGCACCGGCTTTGTGTTGACGGGTCACAAATTTGAAATCTCCCTTTGGTACGTGCCGAGCCTACCTGTGGAAGTCTTTTATCTGAGCCTTTTAATCGTGCGACCGACCGCTCACAGAATTTATGAATGGCACTTTTTTCTTTCTGAGTGGTCAGGTCAACACTCTGCAACAGGTGCATGTTCTCGTCGATTTTTGCCTTCGACAACGTGAACGCTATCACGGGAAGTTTGTCGCCCTTCTTCAACATGTTGATCACAGATAACCACACATTCTTGTCCTAAAAAGTGAACAAAATATTTATTATAAGTGGAATCAAACTGGTGACCTCATAGGCGGCAGGGGCTGACGCTAACACTGCACCACCCATGCAACTGGGAGATTTTGAAAACTGAACCGATGATCAATCCTAAAAAGTGCCAACCGCCATGAAATGCCACTACATTAAGCTGAATAGAGAACAGTGTAATGAGTCAAGGCGGTTTATGGCGGTATCAGTGTGTGGAGACACGGCGGATTGTGGCACACCGGCAGTTTTTGGTGATTTTCATTTCTACATTAGGCCTAGAGGCGACGGAGATTTTTGTCAAAAAGTGGGCGTGGTCCTCTAGGCGGCTCACGGCAGGGTGGTACGGGGTCTGTTGGGTTAAGATGACATACCTGACCAGGTGCACCAAATCTCTTGCCTTTCGGACCATAACTTTGTGACGATTTACTCTGACGCTCTTTTTTGGCCTCAACAGCTTTCGTGTAACTGTAAAATGATCATTTATGTTAAAACGCATTTTAGAGAAATCAGCATTCTGCAGGTTTGAAGCCACACCATATCGAATTCAGAATGTCCTTACGTCTTCCAACATTAGTGTACAGTAAAATGTACATGCTCTATCTGAATACATCAGAACTCTGCCTGCAGTTTTTTTTCCAATGTGTCCTGAAAACTAGGCCTTGATTCTTTGAAGTACATATAACGCAAGCATTTTGGGGGCCTTCACAAGGCTATGAGACCTCTACCTGTATTCTAACACTTGAAAAATACCGTAAAATTCAATAGATAGGGGTTTTAAAAGTTCAATTTCACAGGCCCATCACACAATGAGAAACATATGCAAGAAATGCTGTCCATTTATTCCGTCATTTCACCTACCTGTTTGTGATGAAATTCTTCTCCGCATCCACAAGTAGAAATAATTCGTTACTTGTCTTATTGCTGTTTCCTGTGTAGATGTAATGTTCCAGAGGGACAGGTCGTTTCAGGGTACTAATCACGTAGATTTTTTTACGTTTTGTTCGCCTGAAAAGCAAGAATCCTTCCACATTATTTCAAACATTTCAGTTAAAATGAAATATTGATGGACAGCTCAGTAATTTGTATTTGTGTTAGGTTTTTCCATCAAGGCCTAGCCATAGCATTGTTGGCCTTTTTGAGAATGAAAAAAATGGACAGAACTACAGAACTCGGACTTGGACTTACCCGACCCATTCGGCAAACTCTATAGTATTAGGTACCGTGGCACTAAGCATGATGATGTTGACGTGAGGTGGTAACATGATCAGAACTTCTTCCCAAACAACACCACGCTGGAAACGGAGATAAAACAAATTTATTGGGAAATCATTCACGTATGAAAATGTGTAAAAGGCTGAAATGCACCTGAAACCCATCATATGGGTATTCACTGGAAAGCTCTCAGTGAGCACTTTCCAATGAATACCTATGTGACAGGGTTTACTGAAGCTTTAGTGATGTTATTAATTTTTATGAAATTGCCAATGGAAGATGAAATCGGCAAACCCTTCTCACCTCTTGATTGTTGATGTAATGGACCTCGTCAAAGATTACCCATTCTAAATCTCGAAGGACTTCTGATCCATTGTACAGCATGGACCTAAAAGAAACGGTAACAGTCAATAAAAATGTTCAGCTTTTGTAAAGCACTTGTCCCTCTGTTATCTACAGTCTCAAAGTGCTTCACATCATTACCCAGTCTCTCTTGAAAGTTTCATGAGAACTTGAGCAACAGCGCTTTGCTTGATCTTTCGAACAAGTTGAAAGTACAGAGTGATGACTTGACCAGGAATTGAACCCACAGCCCCTCAGACAGGAGTGTGATGCTTGAGCACTACACCACCACGCTCGGCCACTAGGTCTCCTCAAATTTTGGAAAGCATACCTGAGGATTTCTGTCGTCATAATCAGGCACGCTGCTTCTTGCTTGATCTGGACATCCCCTGTGATTAAACCGACGTCGACAAATATTTCACGGAAGTCTCGGAACTTCTGATTGGACAGAGCCTTGATGGGCGATGTGTAGACAGTCCTAAATGAACGACAAGATTATTGTAAAAGTTTTGTTAAAATGGCAATGAATAATACCAGCAAGATGAGAACTTCAATATTCATTCACTTTGAAATTCATTTTTAAGCACAAATAGGTGGCCATTCTTTTGTGCTTATATAACTTTGGAAACTCTACTACCCGCAGTTAAAGGGACCCTATAGATAGCTCGCTATTAGGCTCATATCAGTGTGGTCACTTCATCACAGGTGGCGCTAGCAACTGACAACCAACGGATTTAGGCTCAAATGTTGATGTTTAGTGTATTTTACACGCAATACATGTCAGAATTAGATTCTCATGCCAACCGATCGGTGTAATCAGCACATCAAAATGGCTCAAGGGTCCCTTTAAACAGAAGCAAAGGCAAAGGCATTCAACACCGAACTGACTGCATGTGGTTGTATAAAAAATAAAGTAAAAAAACTTGTTATCTTAATCCTGATATTCTTTTAAGCCTAAAGTTAAGATTTTCTTCAAATATTTTTTGAAAATTTCTCCGTACCTGGTCATGTGTTTCAAGGAGAGGGCTATCGCGTATTCCGCCACCACTGTTTTCCCAGCAGACGTATGAGCGGCAATGAAAACACTCTCGTGATTCTCGAGGTGAATAATGGCTTGTTTCTGGAACGTGTCTAACTCAAACTCCCACTGAAATGGAGAACAGAAAACTCAATGTACCGGTATTTGTATTAGATTAGATTTTTCCATCAGGGCAGAAGCCACGCATTGTTGGCCCTGGTAAGTATGGAAGAGGACTACGGTATTGCCACTTTTTCTCGACAGCCAGCGCAACACAGGGACTAACTATGTTGTCGGCGAATTGACCCGATTTACTACGTAATTTTGTAATGCATTTTTGTAGTTCGTCTTGCCACTAGATGGCTCCCCCTACGTCGGCAGTCAAATAACGCATTTGCGATCCAATACCGTGCTCCTTTAAACAAAGGTTCAGGTTTAGGTGGACATCAAACTATATCCAACTATTAATGTTTAACTTGTTTTAAAAGTCTCAAAAAGCCTGGATAAGGTGTTCCACTTTACCTTGCGAGCCATGTTTGGAATTCTTTCATGAAAGTCCTTCACTGGCATGCTGATATCCACAGGTACGCCCCATACCTCCTTTGTCTCTGTCACAGGCTGTTCAACTGGTTTTCGTGGTGGTTCCTTTGATAGAGAATTGTGTACAAATGCTTAAATACAGTAAAACCTCCCTAAACTGACACTGCATCCCATTTCCACCTCTTCCCAAAAGTGTAAGCAAACATTTCACTTTCAACTGCTTAGAATCCTGAAATAAAACCTACCATTTTTACAATATTTTCCAGGCTCTCAGATCTTGGGATGTCACTTTTAGGACCGTTAACTTCAGCATCCTTTTCAGCTTTTTCAGCAGCTTGTTCCTTGTCTACTTTGAATTCTAAATCCTCTCCTCCAGTCTTGAAGTCAGATATGCTGGTATTGGAAGAAAATAGGAATTTCAGTGAGGAACGTGCAGAATTACCGCTACTGGGAGACGCTGTGAGGGTTCTACCTTTTTACAATGTCTCGTCCGTGTTGCACTGTGTCAAGGACAAATCTGAATTTTATATTTTTCTGTGTTTTCCGTAACTTAAATATAGAAGGGCGTGAGACTTTGGCCAAGTCTCTTTACCTAACCGGCCTCTCTCCACCCAGGTGTATAAATGGGTACCAATCGGAAATGCTCAGATTGTAGCGCTGAATGAGCAGCTCATTTGAGTTCTACTGAAAGGTTTCAGGACAGACTGGGGTTAAAGTGTAAAATCGGGACACTTCTACCATTGTTGATATCAGACTATAAACCCAAACTTTAACTTTTTTAACTTTACATATAGAAGATGCTGATGACATTGATGCATACCTCATGGGAAGAATTGATCGGAAATCCAATTTTATACCCTCCTCAGTACCCACCCCCTGTTTCTCAGCATCGTCACCGAAATCAAGCCCCTTGGCGAATCCTGGTGGTGTCGTAAGCAAATCTGAAAATAACCGAGTTATAGACTTGATATTCATCACGATAAAGTCGTGGATCTACAGCAATGCCAAGAAAACAGATTCTAGACACTATGTTAAAAGTTCATTTAAGCGAACAGTCCAGGAACGGTGAAGAAATTATAGGCCTATGTATACTGGAACTTCTCTATCAAGGACACCTGTAGGACTGACAGATGATGTCCTTATTTGAGAGGTGTCCTGAATATGGAGGTCAAAATGTACAGAAATGGCTAATTTTGGGCTGGTCTTCGGTGTCCTTTATAAGGATGTGTCCTGGCAGAGGCGTCCTTCTTTCGGATGTGTCCTCCTGTCAGAGGTGTCCGCTAAAAGGGAGGTTTCGCAGTACTTACTGTTTTCAAAGTCCAATACTTGATCTGTCTGACTCGTCAGGTTATCAATCACAGGCTCCTCGAGTCCACCTGAAAATGTGCAAAAATTGTAGCATTTAGATCTAACGTCAAATGCAATAAGAATGCAGAAAGTTGTCCTGTGACATACTGGGGCCTTATTCACAAAGCTCTCTTAGCAGTTAACAATTCGTAACAGTCCAAGAGCTATTGTGTGTCAACCATTGAACAATGGTTTAAGAGGACGCTACGAATGTGCAACTCTTAAGTATGCTTTGTGAATACATGTAAGGTCCCTGAACTCTAAGTCCATATCATCAACAAGACCCATATCATCAACTCAGCAATACTGTAAACCGTGAAATTTTCGCGATTTTCGCGCTAGAGGGTCAAAACGCGAACATAAATCGCGCGAAAATTATTATTCTTATTCTTCTTCTGAAGCTAAAGGGTTCCAATCGCGAATATTTATTCTTCGCGAATTCGTAGACCACCAAAATCGCGAACATTTAGCGGCGCGAAAATATCACGGTTTACAGTAGCTCAATTCTTTATTGAGTAAATAAGTGACTCAGGTGATCAGGTAAGAGTAAGATGTGGGGCTGCATCGGAAAACCTGTCGGATGTCGCATTTGAGGAAAGTGTTATTGGCCTTGGTGAACCCGCACATTTCAATAGCTGAAATGTACTTCATAACAGTAACAGATCAATGTACAGGCAGTCTGACAGCCCTTGTTGATCGTTCAGCAACATCAGACAGGTTTTCCTAGACCACCTCACAAATAGTAAATTTGGACAATCATCGGCGCCTGAGGTTTCTGGTTTGAGATTTGATTCTCTGGCTAATCTACCAACCTGGCCAGAATGGATAATTGGTGGTACTCCCTCTCACACCGAGGGTTGGTGGTCCCGGAGTCCTCTTTAGGGATGTGGAGTTCTGGGCTGTGCAGCCTGCATCTGGGATATATTCCTACAGGACAGAAGAACTGGACAGTGAGACAGGCCATATGTGGCTCCTTGAGAGCCAAGTGGTTATCACATCCACTTAGCAAGCAGCAAGTCCTGGGAATGAATCCAACCAGGGCAAAGTGGGATTAATCATTCCCAGCTCTTCATGCCTGTCGCATTGGTACAGTATTGAGTAAGTATTTGCATTAGATTTTTCCGTCAGGGCTGAAGCCATAGCATTATTGGCCCTGGTAAGTATGGAAGAGGCCATCTCAAGCTACTCATGTTCCTCACTTGGATGGGGTCTTTTACTCGCCCTTGCAAAGGCACAAGGTACAAGGCACCACGGCTTACTGTCCCATGTGACGGAGATGAAGATCCGGGAATGAAATCCCGTATGGCTCGGAGTGGACAGATTAGAACCTGGGACCTGCTGCTAAGTCGTGGTGCCTTGTTATGTAACTTGTGCCTTCACAAAGGGCAAGTAAAAGACCCCATCCAAGTGAATGTGCAGTGAATCATCCCCTCCACCCTCCAGCCAGTTTTCCAATCCCCATTCTCTATCAAACTCACCTCTTTAATAGACAGCAATTCACCGGTCGTGGGGTGCCTCTCCACTTGGATCGTGGTCTGAACCGGTGCCACATCCAAGTTATACAGGGATTCTGGACAGGGTGTCCTGGACCAGACCCTGAAATGAACAAGAGATGCATCAGTGGAGAAACATACTACCAACGATATTGACCATGAAATGCACAGCCAGTGATTTGAACTGCAAGTGTGTGACAGTGTGATTTTTTCCAAATTTGTGTTGCAGGAATGAAGGACAACAAGTCAGCTTTAAGCTGAAATCAAGTTTGTACTGCCTGGGTCTGTAAACTAAATTCTTATCTAAGGTTTGTTGCAGTCAAATTTCTTGTAGTGATTTTGTAGCTTCAAGTTACACTGAGGGGTGCTTAGTGGTTCTACAAACTAAATCGTTATCTCAAGTAGTACTCAAATTTTTGTCCACAGTTCGAAATACAAGTAATGAAATGAAAAAATGATTTTGATCTTTATTTCCTTTCCAAGTTCTCATCGGGTAAGACAGGTATTAAACTTACTTTTGACTTTTTTTGAAGTCATGAATTGGCAGTTTCTCAGGTTCTGTGAGGTATTTCTCTATTTTTGATGCTTCTGATTCAAGGCATGGTGGAAGTCCAAATGGAAGCTAAAATGACAAAAAAGTTGGAAAATGTACAAAACCCACAAAGTATTTTACTCTACAGAAACACCAGAAATCTGACACAACTGTATGCTTCTACACTTCGATATCAAGCTTTTAAACTTACAGTGCTCATTGGAATGTCTTGTTTATGAATTGTGAAGCTGTTTTTCCTCGGCACTGCGTCATATTTGCCACAACAACCAGTCTCAACTAGAACAATATCTGTCTCCATGGTTTCTGAAAAGTAAAGAAAAGATGCTAATGAAACTTTCAACAAAAATTAATTTTTTTACCCATAAGTTGTAAAAGAGCGGTGATGACATTACAATGGTTATAATATTTATTACGTTGTCGAACCAGGCAGCGTCTATTAAAACGTAAGTAACGTCAGCAGCGGCGCTACATAGGCCTAAGGGCGGTCAAGCAACACAGGCTTGAACATGGTCATACAGTTCTAACAATCACCCCTTGCTTAATCACGAGGAATCCTGACGCATCATTAAAATGACCAGTCAGCAAGGCACTTTTTTAGACAAAGATTAAAGAAGGGTGGGTGTATCTATTTTCGGACAACTGCACATTCAGTTCTGCTAAATAATCCTATTGCCGCAACCAATCGATTACCGGACAAGCAAAGAATGACATTTTCTTCGTCAAATAGCCATTACCAAGTTAGTCTGTTGTCAGTTTCTCACTGTACCGAAAGTAATGATGATGGGGAATGTCAACAATATCAAAGAAACACTTTCAAAGCGTAGGCAGGTCGATTGGATTAGAGAAAGTGAAAGTAACAGATTCGGCAACTCGATGGTCAGTGCCATCTGTCGACAGCATTGAAAACTGCAAAACCGGAATTTAAGTTCTGCTTAGGTACTTCGTGACGTCACTATATGGCTGTTCCTTCTCAAGTGGGAGGGTGACCTAACCTATTTTTCATTCAAGATGGCTGCCTTGGAATTGTGTCCGAGGGGAAATGCGACCGTACGGAAATTGCCGAGCAGTTGCCTTCGGAAGTTCCGAATGGTTCTGCTTAGGTACTTCGTGACGTCACTATATGGCCATTGTGTACACACAGGCTGCGCGAGACTGCTTGCGGTGAGACTGCTTATGCACAGACCTGTGTAGCCGTAGACTCACTCAGTCAGTCGCCACGCGCGGCGCTGGAGTAGCTTCCCGCGGAGTCTGTAATGGTAATGTAAGAGTCTGACCGCGTGAGACTAGTGTAGCCGTGGAACGCATCACATCGGCCAGATTTGGCCGACGTGTACGTCCGCGACCTCATCACAGCGTAGGCATAAAATAAGTCCCAAGTGACTGGCTTAACATTCTTTGTTTAATGCAAAAATATTTACAGATTTTTTGTGAATAATTGTATGGCAAGTAACAACTATCATAATAAGCGAGGTTTGTAGGTATTTTGATCCTAGTAACTACGGGGATCGAGAGATCACATGATCAGCCAAGTAGACTGAGTCACTCAGTCTCTTTCACGCATGCGCGAACTGCGCAGCATTACAGAGACTGAGACCAACCTCAACAATTTTTGTTACGCGAATACCGAAAATCTGGTACCGATGCTGATTGGTCGATTTTGAATCCAGCTGTTTACAGCCATGCTGATTGGTCATTGGGATCAGAAGATTGCAAAATGGCGGCGCTGTATCTAACGAACTTCAGTTCAGTCAGACAGAAGCAAAGCTTAGCAAGATCGCACCATGGAGGTCTTTCCCCGCAGCACTGATGATCTGATCCTCCATCAGTGACACTAAAGGAGATATACACAGGTCAGTTGTGTCGTCTTTATCGAGAAATTTGCCGAAGAT
>NMRB01001642.1:1735-19543 GCA_002633025.1 Notospermus geniculatus | reverse complement strand
ATTACGACACTGCACCCAGGTGCCTTAGTGCTTTGCAAAATCGAGCATGCGATATTATTTCCCTTCCCCGCAAAAAATCTCCTGAATAAAGTCAAAATCAATAAACAGCTGCATGTTTTGTAACCACCCACTCAAGTTTTTGAACTGATAGCGATGATAGTTAGTCACAACAAAGAAATTACGATGGAACTATTTTCGCGCATGATCATCGAAAAGAAGTGATTTTCCTCGATTTTCCGGCTGCATCGCATGAGCCTGGGTCCTGTTCTATACATAACCCAAACGGTCAACCAATCAGATAAAAGTAGGTTGACGAAACGTTTGGTGTACGTGCCCATGAAACATTTCCATTCCAGTCGGCATGTATTGGAATAAAGGATCCTCCGCTGAAATAGTCCGGACCTGGGGGCAGTGTCGTAATGAAGCATTACGGCACTGTGGAGGAGTTTGTGTTTAGACCACAAGATCATTGTAATGGTTTGAAAGTGGATCTGCCTCCAAGAATCAATCGTCCACGAGATGTTTGTGACAGAAAGGACAGAAATGTCGACTGATTTCGACACCAACAACGTCTTTGTCGTGTAAAGTCATTTTTTGCGGATATAACGGCCCATAGAGTAGGTGACAACAAAAAGCGCCGTCTGGAGGTGGTCAGTGGAACTAGTCTAGTGCATTGTGGGATTGAGCTGAGAGTTGATGTGTCGTTTTTCCAGATTTTCCTTGTTGATTCACCACAAAAGACACTTTCTTGGCTGGAGTGGGAGTTTGTTTTGAGTCGCAATGGCTGTGGACTTCCTATCAGATGCAGACAGTCGCTTTTTTGGTGACGGAATGCTACACAATGATGACTGGGGTAATTATTTTGGGCACTTGGCGAAGTGCCACAAATAAAAGCATGAGAATGCGCATGCAATCTGCATGCTTCAGTCAGATGGTGTACCGGTACATGCATAGGCCTAAATACACATGTTATGTACAGGCTAGGCCTAGCCTCTAGGAGGCCTAGGCCTACATGTATGTATTTAGGCCTGACGCAGATGCCAGGAAAATGCATCTAAAAGCACTTAAATTGCAGACCCCCCTTTTGGCTTTGCGGCTAAAAAAGGCGCTTCGGCTTTTGCTGCATCCCTCTCGAGCTATGCCTACGCGTACGGCTACGCCGCTACGGGCGGCTCAGGCTTCGGCTACGCCCCATCCATAGTTTCTGTCAGTCCTGGATCCGACCCTGCAGTCTCACTCTCACTGACACTGCTCAAGCGGACTGACCATTTTTCTGGGGTTGTGTAGTTCAGGCCTAGATATATTTGGCAAGACTGACCAGCCAGTAGTAGTAGGCTTAGGACTAAAACTGTCGTAGAATCCATGTCGGACCAGGCCCGTGAGACCATGATGGATTTTTTGCTGCCGACTTTCTCGGGCCTAATTAGTCTGACTCGACATCTGACAATTAGCTCTCTTTATCTCTCTCCATCCCATCGAATCGATGGGTTCGATTCTGGTAGGAAGCAATGTCTTTCACCTTGGAAACCCTATTTTCTATTTCACATTCTCCATCCCATCCATATTAAAATGTGATACATTTCAGGTGATCCACACTTTAACAGCCTCGATGACTTTCCATCCTTTTTGGATACTGAATTAAGTACAGATGACTTGATGAGAGAGTTTAACACAGAGGTGAGCATATCCAGTATTTTCTTCTTTCTCTCATGATGTCAATAAATAGAGTGTCAGTGAATGGATAAAGCAACTGATGCATATTGTAAAAGATGGCGAGGCATTGAATCAGAGATGCTAATTCCAATAGCCTCCAAGTCCAACAGATGGTGCGATTTACTGTGAAATCAGGTTTACCATTACATGTAGCTACATGTACATTACTCTGCTCTAGGCCTAGTCACAGCTCGTTTTCTTTGTTACTATTACAGCTCTGATGTGATAAGACTATATCAAATTTTTTGACGATATCAATGAACGTGTTTGACTTTCAGTTTCTCTGGTACTATCTACATGTCAATATTGATTACGGTACATAAGTTGCCATCAAATAAATATTACTTCAGGCATATTACCATTCTGTGTGTATTTCTGATACAAATGTAGCCATCTACAATGTACTGCATTGGTCTCTGTGGAAATTACGGGATTGTTGTAAATATGGTGGTAAAAATTGTGTTTTCTCTAATATGCTGACATATTCATAAGCTAATGTATTTGGATGACTGACTGAGGTCCTGTGAATACGACAAAGCAGTTCTTATAATATACATGTACTCAATTCAACAAACTCTTTCCCTTTACAAATGCAGTGTGTTTTATGAGAATAGTGAAAGAATTAGAATTAGAAAAGATATTGAAAAATTCAATAAATGGGAAACTTCCTGTGAATACGACAAAGCAGTTCTTATAATATACATGTACTCAATTCAACAAACTCTTTCCCTTTACAAATGCAGTGTGTTTTATGAGAATAGTGAAAGAATTAGAATTAGAAAAGATATTGAAAAATTCAATAAATGGGAAACTGCTACATGTTGCTTTATATTATATCAGCAAAGTCTCTTGTTGATTTTAATTCATTTCACAACACATAAACCCACGTAATCCACACTGCAGTGGGTTAATCACAGATGTGCTGTTGAAAAAAGGATCAGTCCTATTCAAACAATCAAATACATGTATGTATGCCGTCCCCATAAAACCCATGTACACAAGTATATTTCCAATTTCCTGTTCAATTTTTTTTCGCATTGTGTACACTTGATTGCTCTCCAGGTTGAAGAAGAACACTCAAAAATATTGTCCTACGTATTTTGTACATTGCGTGTAGCCCTTGTCAGTTACTCGCCTCTGTTCAGATTTCTGCTGATTTAGCAACAAACAGTATGAATTGAAGCACTATACTATCAATATGTCAAATAGCGTAGGCTTTGTTATCACTGCTGATTTGTTCCCATGGCAACGCCTGGGGCCTTGTATCTTTCTTCTCCGCTGATATTGAAATACCGTGGTATGTTTTGTCCGTTAAAGTGCATAGGGAAGTTTATGAAAATGGGTTTTGTGGAAGTTCATCTA
The DNA here is from genome assembly GCA_002633025.1 of Notospermus geniculatus. Lineage (NCBI taxonomy): Eukaryota > Metazoa > Nemertea > Pilidiophora > Heteronemertea > Lineidae > Notospermus > Notospermus geniculatus. The sequence continues at coordinate 16,468 of NMRB01001642.1, read as the reverse complement.
TATTTGGATTAGACGCGAAACTTTCTATACAAGTACCGGTACTTGTATGACATACTAGATCCTAGCATTGATAGCCGAGTAGTTATCGGGCCGATTTCACAAAGGGTGTTTAAGACTTAGACATGTGTAACTTCGTCAAATGCATGGTGGAATTGCGTGCATTTGGTGAAGTTACACGCGTCTAAGTCTTAAACACCCTTTGTGAAATCGGCCCATCATGTCTATTGGCCAATTACTCGGCTGCAGAAAGCGGCAGGTCTTGGGTTCGAATCCAGCCCGGGCTGTCATATGGGATTACTCATGCCTGGCTCTTTATGTCCGTCGCATGGGACAGTAAGCCGTGGTGTCTTGTACCTTGTGCCTTTGCAAGGGCAAGTAAAAGACCCCATCAAAGTGAGGAACATGAGTAGCTTGAGATGACCTCTTCTGTACTTTAGCAGAGCCAATAACCTATGGGTTCGGCCCGGATGGAAAAATCAAATATACATACATGACATAGGGGTACACAAAAATAGACATAAATCGCTGCCAAAACATGTCTTTTGTTTTCGTTGAACCACATATCGCCACACTTCAAGAAGTTAAATTCAGTGAAGTTGAATCAATTCAATTTCTACAAAATGTGTTTGCAATTTAGATTCCAGCTCTGAAGTTCGGGGGCGACTTCAGTGCATTCAGTGCAACCAACTTTTGCACACCGTTGAACACAGTGAGGATTTACATATTTTTGCATGTTTGTCTGGATCTTTTGGTGGTGATGGTTCCATATTCCATGTAGACCCTATTCCTATAGAGTTGGGGAAGAAGCAGTTATCCCATCAGAATTCCTAACAATGAACTTCGCGTGGCTCCTTTTCCCTGTCTGAAAATTTTGGTGCTGGGATGGTACCCTTGGTACATTGTACATGGAGCCAAATTGAAAAAAAATTCAGCCAATAATTGGCTGAATTTTTTTTTCAATTTGGCTCCATGTACAATGTACATGATAATAAATTGAATTTATTAGCATCAAAAACAAACCGTTTCAAGAAGGCATATACCGGTACTAAGTGTGTGAAAATTGTTGAGATTAGAATATTTGGTAGCTGCGATGGTCGAGTGGCTCGGGTCTCTAGCTAGCAGTCATGAGGTCTCTGGTTCAAATCCCACTCTGGGCACGTCTCCTTGCCTACATGTACGTACTTTGCCTCACTCCACCCTGGGTACTGTTTGGAAATGCTCAGATTGTAGTGCTGAATATGATAGACTGGGGTTAAAGTGTTAAGTCAGATGACACTTCTACCGTTGTTGATATCAGACTATAAACCCAACATGATGGGCAGTTATGCAACATGATTGGGTATGTATGTGACTGAAAAATGCCTTGCTTCACTACCCGCCGTGGCGTGTCAGTGCAATGGAATTCACCTGGTTAGAAATATCAGGCTCATGGAATGGTCTCTTAAAGCGAATCGAAATCGAAAAAATTTGATTTAGAAATAGAATTTGAAAGGGGACGAATTTTCGGGGAAAAAATGTAAACAAACTTCTCCAGAATGTCAACAAAGAAATTTTCGTGCATTCTGATTGGCTGAATTTTGTGTTTACAAACACCAGCCAAATGTAAACAAAATCCGCTGTCGATTCGCTTTAACTGGTGATGTCTTTTCGTACCTTTTAATACCATGACCGTAAAAAGTCATTTGAGATAGGAAATCGGCATCATAACTTTCCATCATTTCATATCACAATATTCCATCTTTCAGATTCCAATGTTTGATGACCACAACGACATCCTGGGTTTAGCACTGAGGGAGGAGAACAGTTTAAATCGATCAAGTAGTTCAGATAGCGGGATCGCGTTGGACCCGGGCATCAAACATGAACCGCTGTCGCCAGCATCATCATTCTCATCGGATTCAGACTCGGCTGGGTCTAATGTGAGTACACTGCCTTCCTTGTTGAACTGAGGGTTGACAAAGGAGTAAAGGAGTTTCTATTATAGTAAATCTGAACTGATGTATCTCTCTTTCAGATGGACTGCCAAATTCTCTCAACCGAACCATCGTGCCTTGACAATACTGGTATCAAACTTGAGAACCCTCCCCTGACACCCCCGAGGGATCCTAACGACATCATCTCGCCATTATCCATGAACAACATCTGCCAAATGAACCAGGTCTTTTCGACCATGCCGGTTACTACAACGATAAAAACAGAACCGACCCGGTCAAAACCGAGTAACCAGGTCTTATCGATGAATATGCCTGCGACGACAGTGATTAAAACCGAGCCGACCGGTTCTGTAACCAAGACAAAGAACGGCATCACTCAGATTCTCAATAACAAAGTTAAGATTGTACCCAAACCGATCGTAACAACAACTGCTCTGCCTACAACGTTACAGAATGGCAGTAAGTAATGTACAAGATTTTATTTTCATTTTGTACAAAAATGTTGTCCATTGAAGTTTTAATTCATTTAGAGTTGAAGTTGAGATTGTACTAAGAAGGTTTCTAAAAATTTTTGAGACTCAGAATCAAGGTTGAAATTTGGAATGTTCACTGTCTGATGCAGATCTTTGAAAGTGCACAAAAAAATTGTTTTTGGAAACTTTGTCCTTTGTTTCAGCTCCAGGAAAACCACTCGTACTAACACCAGATGAGTTCGCCCGCCTGACTGCCCAGGGCGTACTCAAGTTCCAGCCTCCAGTAGATGTCAAACCGGTCGTAAAAACGGTGCCGCCGGTTACGACGCAAGTTACTGGTACTGCACCAAATTCTACTTTATATTCTGGGGACCCTAGTGTGAGTGGAAATTCTTGCTTTATATCTAATGTGTGACTGAATAAGTCGACCATTATCAGGGTCTCTGCCAGAAAATTTTTGGAGGGTACTAATTTCTTCAAAATCAACAAAAACCCCATGAAATTTAAGGAAATTGCCCTTTTCTGTTCCTTTGAGGGTACTAGCATCGTACCCTTCGTACCCTCTCGCGGAAACACTGATTATAGAGGCAAAATGCAGTGGTGAATTGCTGAATTACTCAAAATACTCTGCGATTCTGAATTTTGAAATGGATCTTGAAAAAAAATTGTGAGTTCCCAAAAGCCTTATTTCTATATTCAGCACATCAAGTCGATATTTCGATGCATTTCTGTTCGTTTTTTCAGATGAAGGTTATGAAACGACAACAACGAATGATTAAGAATCGTGAATCTGCGTGTTTATCACGGCGACGGAAAAAAGAGGTGAGATTAGCAGCCACTGCCTGCAGTATATTTTTTTCCGTGATATTACGTTTCACAGCGGGAAGAATTTCCTAAGGCAATTGAGATAACATGAGTTCCTTGGAGATAAATCCACCATGTACGTGTTGTCATTTAAAATGTCGCAAATGACGTCAAATAATCAGTATTTGTTAAAATTATCTATCGTATTTGTGAAATTATCAATCATATTTATGAAATCAGTGTCTGACCTGTCGAACACATCTGTTGCCACTCCAGTCAGATGTATAAAATGAAACAGTACGATGTTGAATAGATCAATAGAAATACGTCAGAGATATGCATACAGCCGACAGCGGCGTGTGTCACCAGCTGGCGATAATACGCAGCTGCAGACGTGTTATTTGAATGAAATGAGTTGATGATGAGTACGTCTCGTCTCATTGATACTAGAACGTATTGTTGGTGAATGAATGTTGAATGAATGTTATGTACGGAGTGCGCTTAAAAGTCTTAACCCTTTATCTACCGAGGTCAACTTTGTTGAAAGTAAAAACATGAAAAAAGCTTGAAAACAGCTGAAAGGTAGTCGTCAGAAAGCTCTGAATGAGTACCCGGGAGCCTTGGTGGTCTAGTGGCTCGGGTCTCTGGCTAGCAGTCATGATGTCTGTGGTTCAAATCCCGCTGTTGGCGTGAGACTCTGGGCAGCCAGGGCTTGACATAAGCCAAGGCCATTTTCCAAAACACCCTTGCTGGCCCTCTGTTCTAATCCAAAGTGATTGTTGTCCAAGGTCATGGATGGTCAATTTCAGCTAGACCCAGTTTATTATCACATTAATCAAATGAAGACACACAATAAGCCAAGGGTCAGCCAGCCATGGCCCTGGACACTTTAGAGGGCCAGCAAGGGTGTTTTGGAAAATGGCCTCGGCTTATGTCAAGCCCTGGGCAGCTCTCTTGGCCTCCCTTGCCTCACTTCACCCAGGGCCGACCGAATCGAAACTCTGATAGCACTAACAGGGCCTAACAGAGAAACTCTGTAATGGTAAAAGGCATTGCATATCTCTCTGTTAGGCACTGTTAGTGCTATCGGAGTTTCGATTCGGTCGGCCCAGGTGTATACCGGTAAATGATTTTTTTTTCATTGTCGCTCTTTGCAGTATGTGATGAATCTTGAAGAACGCATGAAACTTTTCAATCAGGAAAACGAGAGATTAAAAGATGAGAACATAAAACTGAAGCAGAGAGTAGATCACTTGACACAAGAGGTGAGTTGGTACTTTTCATATTTAAAACCAGCAGCACGCCAGGCAATGTTGCGTGCGATCTGATTGGCGGTGAGCAAAATCAGCTGTTGACGCCAGGTGTGCGCTGGAAAGCGATGCGTGGAATATCCTCGCCAGTGATGTTCGCCCATTGTCAAACAACACCAAAGCCTCGTCTGTGGTAGCTGGTGAGTAGATCGCTTGCGATATCGCCTGGTGTGCTACTGGCTTTAGTTCCAATGAAATGTTTGGAAGACGTCAGTCCAGCGATGTGAAATTGATGCTATGCAGTGGAACCTACTATTCTTCAATAACTTTCCATACCTCTTTTCCAGAATGACCAGCTGCGTAAGGCTGTCCCCTCCAAGAAAACTGCCGCCACATTCCTTCTTGCTGTTATGCTTGTGTTTAGTTTGAACGTGGGACCACTGAGGTACGGCATCATCTGCAGTGGGCATAGGGTCCTCCAACTATTTCAAAGCAATGAAACCTTTACGATTTTACGACTGCTGGTCATTTGAAGATAGCTTTCCATTTACAGCATGAAAGAAACACTGGTTTTCTGATTTCCTCCTGTATTTGTGACTCACTTCAGCAAAACAGGCGCTTGTAGCAAGTGGTCGTCAGTTTACTCAACTAATAGTGAGGTTTCGCAAGCGCCCGGTTATGCCCTACGACGACGTTTATCTATTGTGGGTATACCCAAACAATAGATAAACGTCATCGTATGGCCTAACCGGGCGCTTGCAAAACCTCGCTATTGTCATTGCTGTCCGCTACTATTGTCAACCTGCAGAGACGTACATTTCAGCTATTGTGTTGTAAGGCCCGTTGACCCTTTCCTCAGTTGCGACATGCACCTACTTTTGCTAGATCGGGTCACATTTATACAAATTGTCCGATATTGTCTAAAAAGCCAATAATGAGCCAAGTCAGAGCTCATGGCTTTGGTCTCAATATCTAAAAAAAAGTATCATTTTGTTTATCGATGATTTCATTTCAGTAATTTGCTCATGGGTCGACCGGACAAATCAATGAACATTCCATCCAACGAAATCCATCATGGCCGCACGCTTCTGTCGCTTATCGACGAAAAAGAACGTGAGACGAACGCCGTGAATTCCAACCAGACAGATCATGACCTCGCACAGGCCATGAAGAAGATTAGCAAATCCGTCTTGAGTCAGAATAGCTCGGACTATAAAGAGATGCTGATGAAGAGTTTGGAGAAATTGAACACGTTGACGTTGTGTCCTACGCATTTTAATAGGAGTGAATCTCTGAGGTAAGTTTTTACAGAAGTTTTGTCTTAACCACTTCATTGTGGATTCCTGATACCTGTAGTAGGCCTAGTGACGCTGAGTGCGGAAATTGATGTCACAAGTATTTCTGTTTGTATCAGTCAAATTTTTCTGTCAGGCCCGAAGCCATAGCATTATTGACCCTGGTAAGTACGGAAGAGGCCATCTCAAGCTACTCATGTTCCTCACTTGGATGGAGTCTTTTACTTGCCCTTGCAAAGGTACAAGGTACAAGGCACCAGGGCTTACTGTTCCTTGCGTCGGACGTGAAGAGCCAGAAATGATTAATCCCACATGGCCTCAGTGTTTTCCCTGGGATTTAGTTGAAACGTGACGGTCGCTCCCCCCTTGCGTAGAAAATTTTTGATTCTAGAACACTGCAAGACGCCATTTCCGTGCCCGCAAACGCAACGCAGTACTAACTTTCTTGACGGACCGAAGCGCGCGCAATGAGCCGAGCGCCATCTATGAAATCTCGTTGGCAAGTTTATGAACTAGATAATGCTAGACGGGTGGTGAAGGTAGTATAATTGGACCGATCCATTATCGTTGTTGAAAGGGGTGTGTAACAACCATCTTCCTCTGTTGCGTCCGTATGAAAACAAGCGTTGGGAGTGCTCAGAATGCGTGTCGGCCGATTTTTTTTGCGTGACGGTGGATATTTTAAGCGTGGCGGTTCCACTACGTAGATTTTTTAACGTAGCGCAGGCACAGACGTTTGCATTCTAAACGTGACGGGCCGTCACGTGTTTTTTAATCAGGGAAAACACTGGGCCTGAGATTCGAACTCAGGGACCTGCCACTTGCTAAGCGGACGTGATAACCCTAGGCTATCAAGGCTCTTCGTGAGTGACACATGATGAGGTTCCAAAATCAATGCCTTTTGTTCCATCCCCAAAATTCATATATTTCCAGGCTAGCGAATGAGCTGACAGGTTGGGTGCTGGGGCACAAGTCAGAAATGAGGCAAAAAGAAGCCGAACGTGCCCAACGGAAAGCTAGCAAGCTTCCGAAACGCCATCGCCCGCTAAAAGTGCTAAAAGCAGCCATGGAGGGCAGGCTGTCAACACGAGTTGGGCCGTCGCAGCCCAGTGTTGGGGGCAGGTAGGTCGATTTTGCAGAATTCATCGTGTAAATGTGATGCAATCCAGGAAACCCTCACAAAATTCCTGGGAATAATACGGCGGAAGTCTCTGGACAGGGAGCAGCAGAGTTGCCATCAGAGTGGCGGAGTGCAAATATTAGCATCTATTACCACTGAGATTCCAGTTCAACCCCTGGTCAAACCCCATGTATTCAAATTGCTAAATTTGCCCCCAAACCAAATCTGATGGTACATCTTGTTTTTTTTCTAGCAATAAGTATCAGGTGCAGCTGTTCAATGCCCATGAGAAAACATACCATGATTTCCTAGATGCCATTCACAGACGAAATGACACGTTCTATGTCGTCTCATTCAGGAGGGTAGGTAGAATGAGCATAAACTATTTGATACAATTAACAGAGCTAGAGTGGCATAGTGATTTCATCAGCGCCTGTCACATCTGAAGTTCCTGGTTCAGTCCCCGGTCGAACTCACTTTTCATGTGATACTGTTTGTAAACCATCTAATGGAGTGTCAGGCTGGTGCAGTGCAAACATCAGCTCCTGTCACCTCTCAGTTCGGGAAAGTTCAAAAATTGGAAACGTTTCCGACTTTGGCAACGTTTCTTTTTTTGGAAGCGATTTTCGATTCCAATATCGGGAACGTTTCTGAATTTGGAAGCCCAGAGATTATGGCACAATCAAGCCTTTTGATGATGATAATTGATGATTATCGATGATTGCAGCCAACTTAACAGGTGCTGCCATCTGTTAATGGAAAAAAACACTTCCCGATTTTTGATACTCATATCCCGATTAGGCCTAACATGCAAATAGGCCTACACCGATTCCGATATCGGAATCGAAAACCGCTTCCGAAAAAAGAAACGTTGCCAATATTGGAATCGCTGGGCTTCCAAAATCAGAAACGTTTCCTAATTCGGAACTTTCCCGAACTGCTCTGAGGTCCTAGATACGATCCCCGATAGCACCCATGTTTTATGTGATAGATAGGATGAAACTTTTCCTCAACATACGTTTTCTCCCCAATTTTGCGAGCGTGGGTAAAAAACCAACCATTCCATCAGTGCTTGGAAAAACAGGTCACGTTAAAAAAATTACGCTTTTTTTCAGGACCACCTTCTTTTGCCTGCCACAGCTCATAACAAGACAATGAGACCTCGCATGTCTTTGGTCATGCCTGCTGTCGGTCTTAACAGTAAGTTCTCTTAGAGTCAAACACCTTTGCAGTGATTGAATGTTGGGACTGCTATTCAGTTTTTGGGCAGAAGAAATTCTGAAACAGCCCTCAAATAAATGTTGGGACCGTTAGGCTAAGAATGCATTCACGCGATTTTCGTGCCGCGCGATGCCGCATCCTTTGTCCACGACCAACACAGCGGAAACAAACAATGCTTTCGAGCGTCTGCCACTCGAAAATCGCATGAATGGACAGCCAGCCTTAAACAGGAGGCCTAATTTGATATTCTGAAGATTGGGTGGGCAGTTCTTGCAACAGATTTCAGCTGATTCCGCTACATGAAATGACCACGCCCCATGGCTTTGCACTTGGAAGAGGCAGTGAGGAGTGTTGGCAATTTTCACAAGTTACGCATCTTTTCAGATACTATGCAGCCTCCAGTCGGTAGCGTCGCCATGATGCAGATAGACTGCGAGGTGATGAATACCAAACTTATCCATGTCATCAAGTCGACCGTACCAAAACACATGTGGGAGTCGAACCATACGACGCCTGCGTACATGGACGAAACTGACGTTACAGACCACCCAGAGGATGATTCTCGTAACCTGAATCTACGATTCAAACCAAGAAAATTCAAACCATAGTTGACATCTCTTCGGCAATTTTGTTCGAAAACGTACCGGGGCTGATATTTCCCTCACCAAGGCAACTGTTGCATTATGGGAGTACCATCTCATGTAGAGGTGAACCAGGAAAGTACCATGCGTCTTTTCATTTGATGTCCATTCACGTATCACCATATTGTTGTAATAAGAAGAAATTCTGGTGCTTTATCTGTTCGGCAGTTTTTTTGCAGGGAGTTTGTCGTTTTTGCCAGGACTACCATTTGTGACCCATCTTGCAAAAGTAGGCACATGTCGCAACCGAGGAAAGGGTTAACGGCCTTACAACACGAGCTGAAGTGTATGTCTCTGCAGGTTGACAACAGTAATGGACAGCAGTGATAATAGATGAGTAAACTGATGACCAATGATCACCTGCGACAAGTGCCTGCTTTTGCGGGAGTAGGTCACATTTCAGCTCACCAGCCCTGGGCCGACCGCACAGAAAGTCCGATAGTGCTACCGGTGCCTATCGGCAGTTAACACATTTTCCCATTAGCGAAACTGGCAATAGGCACCGAAAGCACTATCGGACTTTCTGTGCAGTCTGCCATGGACTTTCGGAAGGTTTCTTTACCTGACATGTAACCAGTTGTATGAATCTCTGTCCACAAGGTGTAATATTAATGTCTTTGTATAATCTACTCATTTCATCCATCAAATGGAAAAAACTGCAAGAACTGGTGAAAATTTTGTATGTGCTAGGCCGTAGCATGAAAAATGCATTTGTGAGGCAGTCTAGGAAAACCCATCGGATGTCACATTTGAGGAAAGTGTTAATGGCCTTGGTGAACCTGCACATTTCAATAGCTGAAATGTACTATGTAACAGGTAAACAGTAGCAGATCAATGCACAGGCAATCTGACAGCCCTTGTTGATCGTTCAGCGACATCTGACGGGTTTTCCTAGACTGCCTCACATTTTTTTGGTGACGTCTTGAGGAGCATATTGTAATTTGAAGAAAATCATAGAATTTTTAAATTCGCAATAATTGTCTGGTTACTAAAATGACATTGAAGGTGATATACATGTACCGTATTTTTCGGACTATAAGGCGCGGCTTTTTTTCATGAAGAAGGGTCTAAAATTGGGGGTGCGCCTTATAGGGTGGTGCGCCTTATCTGCAGATAGAGTCCGAAAATTTGATCAGAAGTGTCACAACAAGCTAATTAGCTTGTCACAACAAGCTAATTAATCATACAACCAGGTCAGTTTGATGCATAACATTGCTGTGGTTCACCTGATGACTGCGTCTTATAGGGCAGTGCGTCTTATGTATGGATTTCGTCAAGGGTTTAGGGTGAAATTAGGGGGTGCGCCTTATAGTCAGGTGTGCCCTATAGTCGCGAAAATACGGTACCTTCTAGTAGCCCCAAAGCTGTCTGCTGGCATTGGGGGTGATTCCGTCTCGGTGAAAATGTTGTTGGCATATTGTAATGTACATGTAAGTGGATTTCAGTGGATTAGTATCTGGCACACTAATTTATAACCGATACATTGTGATTCTGGCGGAATGAACTATAGAGGGCAACAATGATTTTTTACCATTGGCCAGTCTCCTAGTAAATCCTGAGTAAATATGCATAAAATGTTTGAACAATAATGACTTTTTTTACAACATCAGTATAGCTGTTTTCCAGTGTAGCGTCATTAATACTTGCTGTTTTCCAGTGTTGGGGATACAGTAGCATACATGGTCATGTAATGTGAGCTTTCAGTTTGACTTGTAACATTTCATGCCCAACTGGGTGTGTTTTGTGAATTTCCAGTGGGGATTTGTCGGGGACGCAAAGCACATGCATCAGTTACAGACAGAACTATCAGGGAAGTCATGTGAAAGATTATTCAGGGTGCAGTTGTGAAATTTGAATGCTCGAATCAGTGGTATGAGGTGGAGCTATCCCCATCTCAAATCTGTGCCTTTGGTGGTTAAAACCCTGTCGCAAATATTTATCATGGTAGTGAAAGCCCCATCTCAAATCTGTACCATGGTAGTGAAAGCCCCATCTCAAATCTGTACCATGGTAGTGAAAGCCACGTCTCAAATCTGGCCCTTGGTAATCTCAATCTGTCCGCATGGTAGTCAAAACCCTGTCTCAGATGTGTACCATAGCGGTGAAAGCCCCATCTCAAATCTCTCTTAAGGCCCGTGTACACTATCCAGGGCTCACACTTGGGTCTAAAATTAGGGAGAAATAATGTCTCCCTCCTCAAAACTTTGGGAGACTTCACTCTCAAGAGGGAGACTTCACATAATGTTTGTGGACGACATATCTAACAAAGTTGTTTGATTTCAGCCTCTTTGCAAGAAATTAACACTTAATGATGATATTTTAGGGCATTTAGGAGCGGATTTGGGCATTTTTGGGTGCATAAAATGCTTCAGAGGGGATCATATACCCCTTAAAAAAAAATAATAAAAAAAATTTTTTTTTTTTAGGCGACTTTATGTCTCCCTGGGAGTTATTTTGGGTGATTTTGGGCGAAATTTTCGCCCCACGTCGCCCACATCGCCCCCCAAATGTGAGCCCTGACTATCAACATTTCAGGACACATGTCGGGACACATGTGTCGGACACACCTTGTTGCTTGAAATGTTGACAGTGTGTACAGGGCAAAAATATTTTAGCAACATGTGTCGCAACATGTGTCCCGACATGTGTCTAGTGTATACAGGGGCAAAATTTCTGTTTCCATCTGTGTCGGACACATGTGTCCCGACATGTGTCTTCAAATGTTGATAGTGTACACGGGCCTTTATGGAATTGAAGCCCCATTTGCCAGAAAGCGTCATGCCCCACCTGTGATTACCCTACCTCTGTCCTGATTGAGTTCTTAATGACACACTGAACGTTTAAGGATATATTTTGTGTGTCGTTCTTTGTGCTTTCTGTTGGATACTGAACGCTTAAGGGAGTGAAATGTCACCATAATAAGACTGTTTTCGGAGTCATCCTATGATTTGAAATGAAATTCTTGCATTAATAGACAGATACAACCCTGGTTATCTCCCCGCTTTTTGAAAAAAGTCGGGGAGATATTGTTTTACCCTCCGCCGTCAGTCCGGCTGTCCGGCCGTCCGGCTGTCTGTCCGTCCGTCCGTCCGTCCGTCCGAAAGTGATATCTCCTCCTAGACCGTTCAACGGAGGAGCTTGAAACTTTGGTATATATTAGGTACTCATCCACTATTGTGCACAACACTCTTGAAATTTCGATCCAACTCCCTGTCTTTCCACCAGGGGGCGATATGTGAAAAACACATTTATGGTCATTACTCCAAAAGTAATTGTGATAAAGTGATGAAATTTGGTGTGAAGGTTTATCTGTGACAGCTTCATAATATATCATACGGGTTTTGACCTTGACCTACTTTCAAGGTCACAGGGGTCAAACTTTAATAAAAACTAGGAGCCGTCCGAAAGTGATATCTCCTCCTGGACCGTTCAATGGAGGAGATTGAAACTTTGGTATATATTAGGTACTCATCCACTGATGTGCACAACACTCTTAGAATTTCAATCCAACTCCCTGTCTTTCCACCAGGGGGCGATCCGTGACAAATACATTTATGGCCATTACTCCTTAAGTAATTGTGATAAAGTGACAAAATTTTGTGTGAAGGTTCATCTGTAACATCTTCACAATATATCGGACAGGTTTTGACGTTGACCTACTTTCAAGGTCACAAGGGGACGAACATTCCTTAAAACCACAAGAAACATGTGAAAAACACGTCTATGGGCATTATTTGTAAACTATTTGTGATGAGATGACAAAATTGTGAGTGGTGGTGTATCTGGAATTTGGAATGTTTAGGTACCGTACTCGACTGCTAATGTGCCCAACCCCCAATGTATTTCGATCAAACTCAGCCTCTTCCCACCAGGGGTCAATATATGAAAGACACAGGAAAAATAACCATGTCACCATTACTTCCTGTCGAAAGCGGGGAGATATGCGATGGGCTCCCCATCGACATTGCTCTAGTTGCATCCTGTGATAAAAAGGGGTTTAAAAATGAAATGACTTTGCCTGAGGGCATGAAATTCATGTAGGTATGTCAGGGTCTTGTTGGTCAACCTTCAGTCGACACTTAAGTTTAAAGGGGCACTTCCTTCAATGTACGTGTTTGCGGCTGTGTTTTGGCACGTTCCACACCAGTCGGTATTAGAATGTATTACTATTAGTGTCCGTCCAGTTACATGTACCAGTACCTTGCAAATTCAGGTATTCGATAACATAGCCTTAACCACTGCTACCAAATCCAATCTTAAGTATTTTTTTAGGCATGTTTGAGAATTCACAGTTTTCCCATCATAGTTTCCCAGCACAACCCAATCTGGAGTGGTCCCGTCGAATGTCGCATTTGAGGAAGTATTACTGGCCGTGGTGAACCCGCATATTTCAGTGCCTGACTCGGAAGGTTTATGATGATCAGTTGTGTGATAATACAGTTTTTTTAGCTGTTATAATTGAATGATGTTCCCTAGAAAATCATAACTGTGCTAATCCGGCGAGCATTTGTTTTGTACTCAACTGAGAATAGACAGAATCTCTTATTTTGTCCGATGTTCTCATCTGTCTAGTTTTGTGGTGAGATGATGATGCGAGGTACCATCTGGAGCCAAGAATGTAAAGTGTGAGCCCTGAGATTGTAAAGAGGACCCTGAACCTAGTGGTTATCACGTCCGCTCAGCAAGCGGAAGGTCCCGGGTTCGAATCTAGTCCGGGCCATATGGGATTTCATTCCCGTGATCAGACTGTAGCGAAGTGAAAAGCTTATAAAAGCATATGAATTATTTGCAGCAAAATAAATGATTCGACTCTGATACATCGATTGATTATAAATGGTTTTGACTGATATATTGACTGATTATATGTGACCGGGTCTGTGAAAACATGGCCAAAGTCGCTGGGGAGTGACATAGGCCTTGATCATACCTGCTGTTTGTTGCACAATCGATAAGGCTTTATTTGCACTAAGAGACCATCGTCTTTTCATTTTGTTGACACTCCCTACATAACCTATTTACCCTCTGGTGTTCAGTGACTTGCCAGGTTTTGCCAGACTGGGTCACATATTGTCAGAAACAATTTCTACTTACATTTGTACAATTTTTCTGTAAATTGTTTCTTTTGCATTTAAGAGGGTCTTTTTTTAACCAATAGAGCCCATGCCGCCCTAAACCGCCCTGCTGTGAGCCGCCTAGAAGACTACGCCCACTTTTTGACAAAATCCCCATCACCTCTAATGTAGAAATCAAAATCACCAATTACTTCCGGCAGTGCCAAAATCCGCCATGTATCCAGACGCCGATACCGTCGTTAACCAAATTTTTCGTACAATTTTCTGAGAATGCCAATTATGCCTTACCTGTGGGTTCAGCCCTTAAAAAGCTGAACACCCTAAATCTTAATTTCCCCAAATACGTAGAAATTGAAAATTGCATGAATATCATGAAATCCGTAATGTCACTGAACACAGCACTCATTTAATCTCTAAACAGATATATTTATAATGGGAGAACAAGGGCGATACGCGCATACAGTACATGTACATTACATGTACATGTACATCAATTTGTTTTTCACGATGCATATATTTATTGTTGTGTTGTCTTTACATGTTTAAAAGAGCGTTTGTCTTTTGTGATTATTATCAAAGACAATTTAGCACACAATTCGGCCACTTTTTATGCGCTCCAAGAATTCCATAGAACTATTTGCACATAAGTCGTTTTGTTCACATCTTATCTTGTTTACGATTAAATGACACACCATTTGGCCTGGGTAGACGGTAAAAAAGACACTGGAAAAAAAGACACCGGAAAAAAAGACACAGTAAAAAAGACACTGGAAATAAAGACACTGGTAAAAAAGTCACAGGAAAAAAAGACACTGGTAAAAAAGTCACTGGAAAAAAAGACACTGGTAAAAAAGTCACTGGAAAAATAGACACTGGTAGGCCTAGGCCTACTCGAGATTCCTGAGACTGTACTGTTAGCACAA
>NMRB01001641.1:150077-162756 GCA_002633025.1 Notospermus geniculatus | reverse complement strand
GATGCAAAGTAAAAAGACTGTAGTGTTTTAAAGATATTTGACATTTCAGAAAAGTGGGCTTGGAAAATTTGGTGAGTGGGCCTAGCCCTTAAGATGTTTTATGCATACGGCCCGTGGCCTGGATCGTGTATATTCAAAGCTTGGCATGTTGGCCGTGGTGGCCGGATAAGTCATGGTATACAGTATGATGTATGTACGTCAACGATGTGCCTTCACTGTACATTCATAGTACACCTTCTTAGTAAACATGGTTGACTTTAGCAAGGTATGTATGCTAACATATTCGTCGGAGAACAAGGGTACAAATCCCGTGACAATTTGAAAATCATTTCTAAATTGTGTGTTAAACACACCTTTTTCTTCGTGCTCTTGGAGTGCTTACTGTCCGTGCGCAGGTTTAGACAAAATAGTTTTGCGCATTTTGTGTTGCAGGGAAACTAAATGCACCTGCACATTAGGGGAAGTCCTAACTTTAATGAGTTAAAGGGAGACATGCGAAAAATGTTGCCCGGCGGGCACAAGTTGTCTGAGTTGTAGCGCCGTCTGTTAATACACGGTGACACTACGCTATATCACAGGCCCCTGTAGAGCTATCAGTGAGTTAAGAACACTTTTCTAACCAAACGTATCTAAAAAACACAACACGTATCTAAAAACACACACACCTCGAGCTCATAAATTCGTGAGCTCGGGGTGTGTTTCTTACAAACTACATGTAGTGTTTTTTGGTTAGATAATACGTGTTCTAAGCCCACTAATAGCTCTACAGGGGCCTGTGATATAGCGTAGTGTCACCGTGTTTTAACAGACGGCGCTACAGCTCAGACAACTTGTGCCCGCCGGGCAATATTTTTCGCATGTCTCCCTTTAAGGTGAATCGTACTTTACACCCCTATGTACAGGTGCCCAGACTGGTCAGACGTTAACTACCTATTCAGATATTCAATGCCAGGCAGCAGGCCACTTTTTTTAGACTGGAACCAGGTGTAACATCTGTGAGTGTTTCTGTAGCTCAGTGTTCCCCAACAATAGACGCGGTCTGGAATGGTTATTGTTGGGTTAACTTAGTTTCCGCTTAATCCGTCAGCAGGGAAACAATAAGAAAAACACAGAAATACGGGGAACACTGATCGACGTTACACCGGTCCTAACTATTTTTATTGATGGGATGCCTCTTTCACATGAGGTCACGTGTTAAACGCACGATCTCGCGTGACTTACCGAGATTTTTTGGCAGTTGCCAATCCTTCACGAGGCTGTTTGCGGCTCTGAAATAACGAACGGACAGTTAAAAGTAAATGACACATACGCCGTCACTTCTGGAAGCTTTAGAGCAAAATGGCGTCAACAGTCTGTCAATATTGTGGTCACAGCGCATGCGTAGATGTGAAGCCACCAGGAAAACAAAGGTCTAAAGCCTGTACATGTAGTCTAAATGTACATGTACATGCAGGGAAATCTCTCAGACCGATTCCGTTTGTGACGTCATTGCGTCACATGTAGGTGTTCCAAAGCACAGAAAGGATCCTTTCCAGCGTTTTTCTGTCTTTGACGGTGAGATAGGTCCATGACGCCATTTCGCGATCTGCTTCCATCACGTGACCGGAAACGCGACTTACCCTTCTCTGGGAGACTCCAAATTGATGTATCGTACTTTCTGCAAACAGACAGCGAAAAAAAATTATCGTTCAAAAACATTGATTGGTCGCTCCCCTTTAACAAAAGAGCAATCAATCTTCCGATAGCTCATGCGTGTGTCGGAAGTAGACATATTTTACCGCCATTATCATCCGCCGAAATAGGTCAATAAAAAGGGCATTTGTGAAGAAGTAATATGCGTCTGCGTCGAATTTATGGCTGTAGGGGCATCCCGGAGATTGCACGTTTGGAATTTCGTGAAATGTCCAAAAATGTGCACTATAATGGGCGCGATATCCCCCCCCCCCAACACACACACACACATCCCATCATCGAACCGAACCTTCAGCCAACTGATCAATTCGCCTGTGCCGAAACGCAGGCGATTCAACCAATCAGAGTGTTTCTTTCGGTAGATCACGTGATAAATGTCGGCAGGCTATACCAATCTCAGTAGGAGTCCTAACGGTGAGATCGGGAACCAATCTGTCTAAAAACAACGAAGCCCCCCAGCGGATTAACTTCGAACTACTCACGGATTACTCATTAATAGAGCCACGCATCCTTCTACACACGTCATAATTTGCTCCAGCGTCTTCTTATCGTAAGCGCATATTACGTTTCGACACGTCTCAATGGCTGCGGCTTTCCGTGAGGCAGACGTCCGCATTACTGAAACTAGAAATGGAGACGAGGTTGAGTATTGAGTTTGTGACTGATACAACCTCCATTGTGTCCACACAGGCTGCGCTGCGCGAGACTGATTGTGGGAGACTGATTATCCACAGACCTGTGTAGCCGTGGAACGCATCACATCGCTCCACGTGACAGTTTTCTAACGAGGTTTGCTGTCAGATAGTCAAAGCAAACTTTCGATAGAAAACGGTCACGTGGAGCGGCGCCTTTAGTTCCACCTATCCCATATTGGTGTTTTTTTTAAATACGGGTCTTAGCAGTGCTTGAAAAAAAACGCCATGCGCTTACACCTATTTCATTAGTTACTAAATTCGGCGAGAGAGGTCGCGCTTGCGGCTCAAATTTCGCTGGGGTTTTGGTTTATAGCGCATGCGCAATACGCAACACACTTACCGCGTGGTGGGTTTGGGATAGGCGGAAGTACAGCTATTATTCTGAGATTGTCTTGTTTGGCCCGGGCATTTTTGGGACACCCTGTATTTTATTCTAATTCAGCAAAATATTCAAATCGGCAAATCATCACAACTACAAAGATACCATACGGTACTCCAATGGCAGTGTTATATCTAGGCCATTTTAGAGTGGCGCCGCGCCATGCCTCCAAAAGGGGGCGCCAGTGGGCCCTTGTTAACCCCCCTAGAGCGCCATACACCTAAAAAAGAAATTTTTTTTTTTGGTTTTTAGTACCCCAGACCCTTTGTCAGGGTCTCTTTTGGGAATGAGTTTAGAATCCCCGATCAGTGCCGCATTGTACAATAGGATTGTGTGCAATGGAGTAACGTCACTTCCGATCGAGGATTCTAAACTTTAGCCCTCTTTTGGTCGTATCACCTTAGAAACTGGCTTAAATTGGCTGCTGACTGGAGTTATAGAGACCTTTTTATCTTTTTAGCTTTTCAAATTCCGTTAGAAGAAATGTCGCAAATGAAAAGTGCCCTTTTCTTGGTTGAAGTGTCCTTTTCACAAAGTTTGCACCATGCCCTTCTGAAATCCTAGATATAACACTGCCAGTGAGTGTAATGAGATGACCGAACACAGTGCTAACGTAACATGACCTGGCTAAATTGACAGACACCGCACGAATCCCAGGATAATATTTCATATAAGATAACAGGTGATTGGCACCCTTTGGGGAACGACAAGGCGTCGCAATTGACGCGGTCAATTTTGAGGTCGGTTGTCGAGCGTGGTGAAAGGGACCTGGCGACATCTGAAACCCCTTTAAGGAAACTCGAGCCCCAGTCTGAATTTCAAATTCTTCAATAGGGAAGTGTGGGCCCCCATTGATGGATAATGTTTCGCTGACGCAGACATCTATTGCGATTCAATGTCGATAGAATCCCTCATTTCATGCAGAGGAGACAATACCCCCATCTCTACCTTGAGCCCCAGAAGTTGGCAGTGTGTCCCTTTTTCTATTTCAAAAGTCTGTTGACTTGACGAATCCGAAGCAGGTAGGCCTATCGACTGGTGCGAGGTTGACCTACTTAATCAACCTCATACCCGGATTGTCTCTGATTGGTCAGTCTATAAATAGGAATTATGGCATCAGTTGAATTTGAAGTTTAGTTGAGCACAACGCAGCATCGAATTCGAATGGAAGAATGCATGGTGGCCTAGGCGTATATATTGGTGTGTGCGAGACTGTTTGACTTCGGAAATAGAATTTGAAAAGGGACACCCTGTCAACTTCCAGGGCTCAAGGAAGGTAGAGTTGCGAGTATTGTACGAGACTATAGAGCTTGACCAGTGGCTCATTATGACGTCACTTTTGACCGGCGATCCACCATGCTGATGTCGACGACAAAGTGCGCGTCATGGTTGAAGACGCACACACTCCACTTGCGCTGACGACAAACTGCACCACGTGGGTCGCCGACGTCGTTTGACGTCACTTTGACCGTCAAGATGGTGGATTTTTCCGTGATGACGTCATCTGGGCCCAGTTTCACAAAGAATCTTAAGTCTAAAGTTTGACTTAAGTCATCATGTGACCAGGTTTCAGCAAATCAGATGATTTCATTTCAGACTTAAATTTTTTCTTAGACTTAAGATTCTTTGAGCAACCGGCCCCTGATCGTCATTTGATCGAACTGTCTGCGGTTCTGTGGGCATGATCAGTAAAGCCCCAGTCACATATCCGCTCCGGGGCCCGTACGGTGAGTAAAAACAGATATTTTGGCCAATTTCTACGGTGCCCAGTTTGATCCAGCCGACTTTCCGTCTATCTATTGAGGCGATTTCGGCATGATTCATCTTAGATCCGAGTTTCAGTCTCTAAAATCCGCAGCAAGCCGCTGGGTGGTGAAAACCGTACGGGGCCCGGTGCATTTGTGACCTTGGTTTTACGAGGTCAAACTATCGACAAGACCTTGCATTGCAGTTTGCCGAGAGTTGGTGCCAATACTTTGATACAATTCAGAAAAAAATACCCATCGAGGTCACTTTCACGAAAAGCAACGAAGTTCCCACTGTTGTCATCAGATCAGTGCGAATCCTTTCTCCGATAAGGCGTTTATCCTGGAATTGGATCCATATTTTATACAAACTAATCCCACGGCAGATCGTCTGCTCGAGGTTCAGCTGCCCAGGGTAAACAATGATAGTTCTTCTGCGATTCTTAGAATTTGCATATGATGATTGGATGTCGCAGTGGACGACTCTTTATACACAGCTGGATTTGCAGAATGACGTCACTTCCTGTTTTCTTAAAGAAGATGAACAAACTACTGGTGTAACATTTTGATTTCTCCCCATCTGTTTGAGTGTTCCCCTGCTATTGTCAGACGGAATAAGCTGCGACTTGACAGTAGGGGATACACAGAGAAATATGTCGATCTGTCTGCCAGCGTTCCCCAAACAATAAGGCTGCTTTTCCACGGGACGTTTGCGACGCGATTTCGGTGGCGGGAGCGGGTGCGGGTGAAACAGCCAAAGAGAAATACGTTGGATCGATTTATTCCACCCGCGCCCGCCTCCTATTCCGCGCCCGCAAACGTCTCGTGGAAAAGCAGCTTAACGGGCGACACTAACACACGTCAAATGTGTGTTGTATTGTTTTTGAATGCATAAATGTTTTCAACTGGTGCTTGGATAATACCATTAATTTTAACAACAAGTGAATACTATAGAATGGTGACAAACTTTCTACTCTGGTTCCGAAAGAACGTAATGCCTTCGACCTGCTGATGTCATTGGACGCCATCTCTGGATATTACTCGATTGACCGACTCATGGAGAATACAGTGGCGCCACCAAATAGGCCGGTAGTGTATCATGTTGTGGAGGTGCTTTGAAAGTGCCTTATGCACGTTCGTATTTCTCTTGACCACCACCGTGGCGTGGTGGTCTTTTTTTCAAAGTGGAATCTCCGGTTTTTGTTCAAACACGTCAGCTTTAAGCGACAAACACCCGGGCGTACATTAAAAGGCAGGCAAACATTTTCAATAACACTTGAAATATTTTTTGGACACATCCTCCCGTAGCAGGGCTTTGGTCTCGTTTCTGTGTGTGGATGAAGAGGAGCGAAGTAAAAACCCCTGTTGTGGGAGAATGGTAAGGACACAACCATCGTTCCGTTTCCTATTCCACATTTTCTATTTTGCTCTGTTGGCTTGCGTTACGATATAAGCCGTAAGTGTTGAAATACAGGAAGGTAAACATTTTCAATAACACTTGAAATATTATTTGGACACATCCTCCCGTAGCACGGCTTTGGTTTCGTTTGCGTCAGTGGATGAAAAGGAGCGTAGTAAAAACCCCTGCTGTAGGAGAACGATTAGGACACAACCATCGTTCCGTTTCATATTCCGCATTTTCTATTTTGCTCTGTCGGCTTGCGTTACGGTTTAAAGCAAATGGCTCGCGGGGTTTGTTTACATTTTTGGTAGTACCTTCCATAGAGAGTGAATCTCGCCTCCAGGCAAAGCCATGCTCCAGCCATATGCAAAACCTGTGCACATATGCGAACGTTAACACTGGGGACAAGGTTGCATTAAAAATTTGTTAAAATGAGTTTAAATGACAGTTTCAAATTCAGTCGGTCAAAATGCACATTTTGTACCATTCACATTGATTTCGAAGCG
Source organism: Notospermus geniculatus (assembly GCA_002633025.1). Lineage (NCBI taxonomy): Eukaryota > Metazoa > Nemertea > Pilidiophora > Heteronemertea > Lineidae > Notospermus > Notospermus geniculatus. The sequence continues at coordinate 156,337 of NMRB01001641.1, read as the reverse complement.
GTAGATTTTGCAGAATACGCCTCCGAAGTTTGGCTGTCTAATGCATTTCCGATTAAACTAAAATCCTTCTTTCGCCTTTTTCTCAAAACGGCGCTTGATTTGGGGACATGTCAACAAACAACTGTCAACAAACCCCGCGAGCCATTTGCTTTAAGCCGTAAACACTACCCGATGAAAAAAAAATCAGAAGGGCACCCACGTTATATCAAGATGGCAACTGCTAGAAAAAAATAATACCTCGTCTCCAATTTTCTTTTTAAAAAGCGTTATGTTTCTAATTCTAATCCGTGCACGGAACAACGATACATTCCCTGATCTATTTTCAGCCCTAATCGGGAAATTTGTTTTCCTACTCTAACGAAACTGTATCCTCTCGTTCAGGCGAGATCTCGGCGTGAAGTGAGTTCGTATCCATGTACATGGCGGTAATTTTAGTCTGCTTTTTATACGGTTAACCTTTGTTGAATAAAATAGCAATCGGACGTCGGATGGGAATTTTTAAAAGTTAGCACTCCTTTTAAAACGTATCCGGATCGTTCTAAAACAGTTTCTGAAATCGTGTTACTTTTTAATTGAAAAGGAAGAGAGTTGCCGTGATATTTCCAGGGCAATTGAAAAATAGTATCGGGAGCCAAATACGGCATTGTTTAGCTATATATACAACACAATGGCCGAATTTCACCTCGTCCTTTTTAAAAACGCCTACTTTTATATTTTGGCGGTGCTTAACACCGAGTTGGTATTTTCAAGAAAATTTTAAAAGTCTCGTTATCGTCGCGAAAAATTAACCATTTCGAGTAGCAATCTGAAGAGGTCGCCGCCATCGTTCCTTGGCTAAGACCTCTGAAAAGGGCTGGAACCCAGCACAAGAGTCTTGCGCTCATCGACTTTACAAATTATTTGATAAAGTAATCATACCGAAAATAAAAATTTGTTCCAGTATTTGTAAAAATACTACTAATTGTAACATTCCGGTGGGTATTCAATGTTTTATGAAGGAACAACGTACGAACTCTTTCGAATCCCTACGCAATTGCTTGTGCAACGGTCAGAAATTCATCTGCCTTGACAATGCATTTGCACTGTGCAAAAGTAGTACCGATCTAGCCCTTTCCAGAGTTTAAAGCGAATCAAAAGCGGATTTTGTTTACATTTGGATGGTGTTTGTAAACAGAAAATTTCCCCCCCCCCCCCCATCAGAGGGCTGCTACGGGCATGCTGATTACGAATATAAAGATGAATAGATGTTATTCGAAACGTCCCTCGGAAATGCGGGATGTTGTAGGAGGACGTAACATTCGTAATGATCAAAGAAAGGTTTGATAAACTATATCCCATTAAGACCTATTCCATTAAATATACAACTATTTGTAAGCTTGGTTTAAGGGAAGTGTAAAAGGTAACATAAAGCTATAGTTGACACTCCACAAAATCCCCGGGTTTTTTTGCGGTCACACCTATATTTTACTTGTAATCTTCACTACAACTTGGACATTTACCCATTATTAGGTGTGTCAAATTGAAAGCGATTGATTTGATTACAAACGTGAAAGATTTGGCGTTGATTAAATCGTAAGTTTCTTACGTGTAGCAAGCGATTTACATATAAAAACGTCCCGCAGAGTCGACGTCATGACGTTTTCAAATTGTAATCGTAAATGTAAAACGTAAGTTTGCAAAACCTCACTTTTAACTATTTGTACGTTTTGAAACTCCTACAACCCATTAATAAAAAAGTGTTACATCCTCATTGGACTCAGATTTCTTAAGGCGTAACAGCCGCAAAATTTTGCCAAAAAACCCTCCGTTCATGGTATCCAGCATTGGTTACTTCGCCTGGTCCTAAAAATCCCGACAGGAGTGGATAAACGCCATTAGGTGAATTAGCCAATGAGCTCAACCGACACAGATGTCCCTCCGGAATTTTCCAGTTGGCCAATCAGATATCATTATAGCCCACTCGGAAGATGCATAAAATGAGTGCTTTTTCTTCTTTTATGAACTGCATATAAGCTATCACATCGCTCGGAAAACGGTAATATCGGCGTAGCTCCTAACTCTAGAAGGAAAAAAGGCCTAATCGTTGGGTTTCCTTGCTTGGTCAGTCGTACAAAATACCCCCTGAATGTTCCACATGTTTACCACACGCTTCGTCAGCACTGCCTCGGGTTTTGTGCCTGCCTGGGGATGCGAAAACAAATTCATATCATGAGCTACATTGACAGGAGAATGATGGCCGTCAACTTTCATGACACTTGTAAACTTCCCTCTTTCTAACTAGTCACCCGTTAGTATAAGTAAAACGAGGGGATCCAGATAGACGACTTTTTGTATCGGCAACAGGGTTTTTGCTAAAATTTAAGCATTTTTCCTTGAAAAGNAGCGCCATAGTTCTTCCGGTTCCCCTTTGCCAAGTGTTATAATATTTTTGCACACTACTGTACGTTTCCCGTCACAATCACTAGCAGCGAGTGTTGCAAAGAATTAGCATCAGTGCAAAATCAGCGACAGGAACAATGAGAATCCTACTCGAATCTAGAGATTCTAACATCAGCCGAGATCAAACAATCTTAAGCATGCCTTAGAAACACCCATGATAATTTGTATCGTTTTCCTTGACAAATGAATGCACCATAATGTATTGTTTTTTGATGACGTGTTTATTCCTCCGCTATCAATTCACTTAATGTATTGTGTGTTCTGCCGTGCGAAATTTTAAAAATTCTCCTCAGTTCACAACTTTGCTCATCGCGTGTTTGGACTGTTCACTCTGATGATAAAATATAACGCATCAGAATTAACCACGAAAAATTGTGTTGTTGACGCCTCGTGTTCTGCATCAAGACATGCAGTGTTGCCTTTATCTGTGCTGTGAGGTGAGCTGTACTTGCTTCTGAAATGTACAGGATCTCCAACCTCGTTCCAGGGGTCGTTCGCTTTCTGACAATATGGCGGTCGCGTCACTAACCCCTGGCACCACCTTTCGATTTAACGCATTTGATTGGTTGACGGGGAACCGTCAAATATACCCAAGAATATACCCAAAGAAATTTTCAAAATATTTTGGATCAAACCAGAAGGTTATCTATATCCAGGATAGATTATTGTTTGTAAAAAGAATTTATAAAAGCACAAGTAAGTGTTTCAAATTGATCATTTTGACTCGTGCTGCCACCTATACCTAGACCAAAGATCCTGGTCTAGCAACCGAACACTGATTCCAGGGGTTAGTGAGCGAGTGGTCCGAGGTTGCCTGAGCGAACTATACCCCTGGCGACGAGGTTGCATGATCTCCTAGAAAGAACAGATACAGTGCAGGTCACAATTATCATCCCTTAATCGCGTAAAGTACGCGAATTCATGATATTTAGGAAAGATTTTTTCACGCCGTTTCTTCAAAAAATAAATAATTCATATGAAATTGCTTCTAAATGCATATCAAACGAATAGTCATCAAAATTGAGGCCTTAGAATTTAGTGATGTTTTGGGATTTTGATATCTCATGAACTTTTCACAATGTCGGTACCTGTCATAATGTTCTGACCCTGCATGTTTTGGCCAAATATAATGATTGCCAAAATTGTGAAAAATTGTTTCGCTTTTACACGGGGAAAAATCACCGAACCCTCCTCAACCAAGTTTCGATCCTGAATGCGCCCGCGCCGTGTAAAAAGGCCTACCGGTATAGTGTCAAGCAGAGGTTTAGATCGCCCACGAGAAATGCAAGCGCTAACACTAGTGACGTCACAACCTGTAGAGTGCATTGAAATTGGAATAAAATCGAGATATCAAGAGTGTAGGCGAGATGAAAATCCCGTAATCTGAAAATCTGCAAAAGGATATAATTTCTTGAATAAGTATCTTTTTAAATACGTCAGGAATTAGATAAACTACAATACAGGCTAAAATCTTCAATCCGCATTTACGATTAGCACATTCGCGGTGTCGGCTTCCACGGCAATCTCCGTGACATCGTTATGTGGCCTCCGTTCTTCCAGCCTACTGACTCTGGCACCAGGGCTCATATTCATAAAACTACTTACTGTTCATTCCACATCCCAGTGGCGCGAGGTTTTCAGCCGGTATCTCCGCAACTGCTGGGTCAAATTTGACATACCATACATCAATTTACTTGCCTTTCTTTTTGGTATCTTTCTGCTATCTTCATTTTTCGCGTAAGGTCGTCATAACGGATCCCTTTCTCAAAACCCATTTCATTTCGCCACGGTGTTCAGTGCAGTTTACACGTGCGCGATGCATTGCGTCATTTCAAAATGGCCGCCATTTCGGCCGTAAACACAAACAGTGACTGGTGAAAGAACTTTTTTCTGTCACGTTTTTAGGGAGAATGACCGTGATGATGGCTGTAGCGGCAAAAAAGACAAATCGATTGATGTATGGTACATGTATGCCAAATTTGACCCAGCAGTTGCGTAGATATCGGCCATAAACCTCGCGCCACTGGGATGTGGAATGTACAGTAAGTCTAAGTGTGACACTTATCTTTTGTGTTGAACAAAGGATAAGTATGACACTTAGACTTGAGTAGTTTTATGAATATGGGCCCAGATCCACACTACTTGTGCAGAGAGATTGGTACTGCCGATCTTGCAAGAGATCAATGAATCATCTTTGCCAGCCAATCTAGTCTTAATTGATTGAAGGGTATACGATCTTCTGGCTAATGGTCGTCATTAGTCGCTCTGCTTATAGACACGAGAGAGACGCTAACGTATCATCTGCCCAATNTTTCATTCGTCATTTTACGATTTTGCACGAATCATCCGAAACCTGAAGAATGAACATTGCAATCTTCATTTCGTTTACATAGGCATTCATTTTCTGATTTTGAATTTGAATGGCAAATTTGGAGCGAAAAATTAAAAGTGAGCCGCCCATTTCTATGTAACAGGAGACTGAGGTCATGTTCCAGTAACTTAGGCTGCAGTTACACAGAAATGAACTAATCACTTTTCATTTTTACTATAGAGGTTCTTCACTGACGTCACACGGCCGCCATACTGGCCGTCAAAATGAAGCCTGGAAGCGGCCATCTTGTTCTGGGTTCAAAAGTTTAGCGGCCCGCACAGACCACTGGGAGCATACAACTCAACAAAAGACTTTACCTCTCACAGTTTCTGAGCATAAGTAGTTGGGCTGGTGTGAAAACCGTGTTGAAAACAAAGCGAATCGTCCATACGGCTTGCTGTAGAACAGTGTAGAAGAGGTCCGGTGAATGCTGACAACGTACAAACCACGTCAAAAACGCTGTGTTGATGCTGTGACGTTGCGTCATTTGACGGCCAATATGGCGGATATTTGGAGCTGTGACGTCACGTGAAGAACCTCTATAGCCTGTTCGACTACTAGCGCCGCGCTTCCCAGAATAAGCGCCACAACGTTCTTGTTACCTCTGACGTCACCACTCGCGCTTACTCGCGCCTGGCCCAAGTGAGCGACCCTCTGAGCCGGTTACTTCGTGAAAAGATGGCAACGAAGCTGATTCAGCCAATGGAGAAAGAGGAACTACTTTGGCGCCATGACACTTTACTCGAGCCAGGCGCGAGGCCGTTCGTTCACTTGGCCCTTCATAGACGCCATGACACTTTACTCTTACGGCGTGACATCGTTCATTTACTCGGCCTCACTGCGCGTGCTCCACAATGCGCGATATCCGAGTTTCCGCAAGCGCGGTGCAAGTAATCGAACACGCTATTTGATTCATGTGATAGCTGGGTTCATCCCACTCGCCAGTCATTCTCATCCAAACAGCGCCAATCTTTATCTGTCTCGTTAATAGGTGGAATGTAAGGATAATAATGAAACGCGACTGACATAAAAAAAACTTGTCGTGTCCAACGAAAAAGCAAAATATACATGTAATTACTTGCCTACCCGCTTCCGGAACGGCGGGATGCCCTTCGAGCGAAATTTGCAAAGTCACGCGTGGGCGGATTTGACGTGACGAGCTATGTTGACAGTAATTGGTGTCAATCAGGCGGTGCACCAAGTAAGATGTAAAAACTAATACAGCCGAATCGGTTAATGTCGTCCTGGGTATAACAGAAATATACCCAGGTTCAATGTCGTCCTACAAAACTATACCCTGGGTGATGACCAGTATCTCGTCATCCGGCACTGTGGAAGGGAATGCTAAGCTATGCTGTGACGCGGATTTCGTCATCCGTCTTCAAGAGGTTAAATAATCTATTTTCTCAGCAATTTGATAGTGACAAAAAAATGATCTTCCTGTATGTTA
>NMRB01001641.1:137013-149538 GCA_002633025.1 Notospermus geniculatus | reverse complement strand
AGCAATAGAAACAAGTTCTACCCTTAGGTTTTTATACCCTAGAAATCAAATGAGCTGATTATTTTTGACCTGAGATATTTGGGTCATGGTGATATCGACGTTCAATATCACGAAATTTGATATTTTGAGATAACTTGCCACATTGTCAACTGATCAACATGAAACAAGTCTTAATTCATGCCTGCTTATCCAAAGACAGGATGTGGTAAAATTCTCAGCCTCATGTGTCCGAGTGATTGAGATATCATGAGATTTTGATATTTTCAAACTTGATAATTTGCAATATCTCTGCCCGTGGTTGAGGTAGAGACATGATATCACCCATAGATACTTAGATTATTGAGCATGCCCATTTTGATTATGTAATGACCTTGATGATCAGGTCAAGGTCAAACTTGATAATTTGGAATGTGTTTGTCTGTGGTAGCAGTAGAGGTTTGATAACACCCATATTTAGGTTATTTAGGACGCCAATTTCGATTATGTAATAACCCTGATGATCATAGGTCAAGGTCAAGGTCAGAGGTCAAGTTCAAACTTCCCAAAGAACTGATAAACGATGAAACTCAATGAACAGAAAGTGGATAGTAAAACTTATAGTACAGCAGAGACCCCTATTATCGAGAGGTTGAAGTATATTCTGGATAGCCCCATTGAACGTCTATCTTTGCAGTATAGGCCCTACATGTAGTTCTAGCGTCCAATGGAAATACCTAGTATGTCACATTTTGTTGTTTTCGAGAAAAATGGCTTTATGTGCAATGACAACTTGGAAGAGTTTTGTTGTGGAAAACACTCCTAATTAAAAATATGTCATACAACAGGATTAAATGCAATTTGCTATGTTTTACCTCTGATTTCATGCTGAATTTGCAAAGGTAAAACGTAGTAAGTCACAATTCTGATGACTTAGACGTAAAAACCGAGTAAGCGCACCACTGTCTTTCCGAGGCTTTGGCGAACATTTTGCAAACAAAAACTGTTTACTATGATGAAACAATACCTAGTAAGTACGAATTTGGCCTTAACTCATTTTTCCCAAAAATGTGACTTACTAGGTACGGTTATTTCGATTGGACGCTAGAGTTGTCAGTGAACTCTGTCGAATCTCCCAATATCCAAGGGAGGTCTTCAAATTGACTGACAAGTCAATTTCTAGTCTCCTTCCACTTGACAGCAGTAACTTCTGAGACAAACTTCCGAAAAAATTTCTGCATTCTCGGAAGTAACTGTCGTTTCGTTATCCACAAGAGATTTTCTCTCAGACAGCAACTTCTTACAATGAAAATTGTCGACTGGAGTAGCGCCCTAACTTGGGGAACTCTCGCGAACATATGACTTTTTTAAAGCCATCGGTTTCACGTCACCAGAATCCATATACACATTCTGAACCTCTGAATAGCTCCTTTCTTCAAATAAAGCGGTTTGGGTGTGTTTCAAAATTGGTCACCCAAGAAAATGGGGCAAATTTAACTTTGAAATGATCACAATGATTTGTGCCATTGATTTTCCAAAAATCAAATGTAGTATTTTATAATATAGACCTTTAATTATTAGTTTCTCCATCTGGGATGTACAGTGTACACTCATTTGAAGGAGGGTATCAAAAAATATTGAGCTTACCAGCAAAATCTATCGTTCCGTCCGACACCAAAATTACTTTCTGCTGTCATACTTTAAAGGGTTAATAGATCAGTTAGTTTTCAGTGCCATAATTTAGAGCTCCATGATACCTAGATCTGACATGAATATTGTAGAGTTTCAAGAAACAGCCTTTCACCAGTAGACAAAAGAATGGTGAAAATTTTCTGGTGTCGGACGGAACACTTTTTGAAACACACCCGTTTGTAGTGAAAAAAAACCTCTCGGCTGGTCTGAACGCGTTGACACTTGAGAAATCCAAAGGTAACTTTCAGGCGAGACTGGGGAAATGACGTCGCGCACTTTAAGACTTTGCGGAGAGTTAAGCATACTTCACCACATCTCCCTTCCACAAAACACCAGCGAAAAACGTCAAATGTCAAAATAAAGAGTCTGCCCATAGAGGAAAAGTTCAGTAATAGCTCGACCAGTGTTTCGTCTGTGGGCATGGCAACTATGCTCATATAAAAACACGGTTTTGTAAATTGGCCCATTAGAAGAAAATGAGAATTTTTCTTCTTCCTTTCCTTGTAATTCGCCACCAAACCTTTTTATCTAAAGAAGTGTACCTGGAGTAGAGCCAAGGTGCGAGGAAAGGTCTAGAGGCACTTTGTAAAGTTTGTTTTCCGCAGCAGACGTGTTTTTACTCTTGTACCTAGACATTTAGAGTTGTTTTTCCCCAAGTCGGCCGCCGAGACGAAGCATCGTATCGTAGCCGACGCATATCTAGCGTCCAATGGAAATACCTAGTAAGTCACATTTTTGGAAAAAAATGAGTTAAGGCCAAATTCGTACTTACTAGGCATTGTTTCATCATAACAAACAGTTTTTGTTTGCAAAATGTTCGCCAAAGCCTCGGAAAGACAGTGGTGCACTTACTCGGTTTTTACGTCTAAGTCATCAGAATTGTGACTTACTACGTTTTTACCTTTGCAAATTCAGCATGAAATCACAGGGAAAACATAGCAAATTGCATTTAATCCTGTTGTATGACATATTTTTAATTAGGAGTGTTTTCCACAACAAAACTCTTCCAAGTTGTCATTCCACATACATGTAAACCCATTTTTCTCGAAAACAACAAAATGTGACATACTAGGTATTTCCATTGGAAGCTAGTTTTATGACATTAGTGAGGTTTGGGAAATCTGACGAAACACGAAGTTCGCTATGCTGCGCAAAGCTACGCGTAGTGTTCGCGCGAAAATCCTTCCTCTTAAATCTACCCCCAAACTGTGGACATGGTGATGTCGTCAACTAAATCAATAGAATAAGTGTAGTTTGTCAACTGTCCTCGGCAGTGCCACATTCACTTCGTTGAGGTAGGCTAAGCCACGGCCTGAGCAGAATTGGTCTTTTTCCAGGTTTACTATGAAATGAAAAAAACGTATGCTAACAACTGGTGGCAAGAATTTCGTCTGAACAACTGTACTTTGCCTGTAACGAGTTTCGTCGCCTCGAGCTGTTGCGAGTTACCACGAAAATTGACCGCACAGGCAATGAAATTATTGGCGGGGCTGTCCTTTGCCTGTCATTTCACGGTACGATTGACAGGGTCGTCTGGCGATCCTGTATGCTTTGTTACGCCCTTTGTATACCAGATTAGACAATTTCCTAGCTGGCGAATTATCGGTCTAAACAGATGCGACGAATACTAGAAAATCAACACGTTTCTCTGAGGTTTCACGTTTAGGCCTAAAGCCTAGTTCATATTTCGACGCACGACCATCGTCGGCGACCGACGGGCGATCTTGCGTTCGACGCCGACCCCGTCGTGCGATTTGGTCGGCTTCCGATCGCTAGGCTGTAATTACTTGCGTCATTTCATAACGGGTCACGCGTCGGTCGCCGGCGATGGTCGTGCGTCGAAGTATGAATATAGCCTAGTTCATACTTCGACGCAAGACCATCGGCGTCCGACGCGCGATCAAATCTGGACGCCGACTTCCCGGAATTGATTCATAGTCCAACGTACTTTAGCGACGGCGACCTGTTTTGAAACGACTCAAGTAATTACAGCCTAGCGATCGGACGCCGACCAAATCGCACGACGGGGTCGGCGTCGAACGCAAGATCCCGCGTCGGTCGCCGGCGATGGTCGTGGGTCGATGTATGAACTAGGCTTAACGCTCGAAAGCATTGTTTGTTTCCGAGGGTTTTGGATAATCCTTTGGATAACCCAGGGTTTTGGATAATCCTTCGATGGTTTAACAATACCTGGCGTGTTAATTATCCAAATGCCTGTGAAAATCGCTCCCGCACCGCAAACCGCACCGCAAACCGTTGTAGTGGATACAGGCCTTAAAGGCCTGTATCCACTAGTCCGGGTTACCGCTGCGTATTGCCGCGCCGGGATTTTTTCACACGGTTTTGGATAATCCTTCGATGGTTTAACAATACATGGCGTGTTAATTATCCCAATGCCTGTGAAAATCGCTCCCGCACCGCAAACCGCACCGCAAACCGTTGTAGTGGATACACGCCATGTATTGTTAAACCATCGAAGGATTATCCAAAACCCTGTGAAAAAATCCCGGCGCGGCAAACCGCAGCGGTAACCCGGACTAGTGGATACAGGGCTTTAAGCATTGGGTAGCGTTTACACGCACGAGTTTTGGACCACAATCGGATTCGATCGAATCGTATGTGGATTTTTACCTGTCGTCTAAACGGCCCTAATAAAATTCAAAACATGAAAAAGGCAAGATCCACATTACATAATCTGCTAATAATGGGCCTTAAGAATCGCTCTCAGTCACCGGCCAAGTCACCAAATAAATAATGATGCAACAAATTCAGAGGTTCATGAATTTCATTCATGCGAACCTATGTTACCTCATCACTGGGAACTTTAAAAATATGATGCAACGACGTCAAGAACATTATCTAACCTAGGCTCATACATCTTGCTATGAAAAGACCTAGGAGACACGTAGGCCTCTGCACATTCATAGTTAGCTATGAAGTGGATCTGCTGCAACCTCAGCTCTGTGCACCATTTCGGATACTTTTTACAAACTCCCTCCAAACTCTATCTTTGTTGGACAAATTTTGGAATAACTCAAAATACGCGTCTCGGCAGGTATGTAATCTTACTTTATGTTTGTTTGAATGTCATACCATTTATATTTTGCCTGTTCCAAAAAATGGCCTGTCCTTTTTCAACTTTTTAAAACTGGTTTTGCTTATGCCCGCTGTACACGATCCCTCAAAATTGGATGAAAAAAACTTGACCAAAAAGATTGATCGGAAATTGGATGAAATATGTTGCGTCAATCAAAGATTGATGGAATCTTGGCGAGTATAATTCCTCCAAGATGGAATAGAGCCGGTGTCCTATTTGTGAATGATGAATTGATAAAATTTGACCGTGTACGGCGGGCATGGATATTTATTGGACAATACACAGTTTGCGAAATAAGCGGCCGCCATCTTTTTTTGAAGATTTTGCCATTGCTTGGGTTTTTTCGATGGGATTTTGCACTGTCAGAGGCGTTCAAAAAAAAGAACGGTCATACAGTAAGTCACTAGAACGGCATAAAGTAATTAGCAAGCAGGCAGCGAATAAAATATATTCAAAATATTTGGAAAGTTCGAAAAATCGGCTCATTTTTCAAAAACAAAATGGCGGCCGCTATTATCGCTGTGTATTACAAATACGCCCTGTTGCACTGGATTTCAGATTATTAAACCTCGACTTATCGAGGCCTATTTTTGGTATAAATCAGGCATCGTGCATGCTTCTCTTCTCATTGCAATCCGAATGACTGTATAGATACTGATTTTTCCCACCATCGCATCGAATCTTCTGCGAATCGATACAGGAACATGGAGAAGGCATCGCTTGCACTCCATCTGAACAAACCTTGCATCAATAAACAAGTCTGATTGATAACTCGTGTACCTAGTATGCCGTAGGGCTGGGGAGACTCTTTGTTAACGACTTGTCGACCGATGATCAGGAGGTCGCTATGTATTGCCCACAATGTAGGCCTGTAGATCCCATCTGATTCTCACCAGTCTATCTGGCCTAGTGACGCCGATCTAACCTGGTTTGAATCCGTCATATTTCCCGCTTCTGAGGAGCTCAGAGCGTCAGCCAATCATCGGTGTGCGAAGGCTAATCGAATGTAGAGGCTGACGTCGTCGTATTAGGGAGGTTTCGCAAGCGCCCGGTTAGGCCATACGACGACGTTTATCTATTGTTTGGGTATACCCACACAATAGATAAACGTCGTCGTAGGGCCTAACCGGGCGCTTGCGAAACCTCCCTATTAATTCATACCACGGCGACTGATCAGCGTTTTGATGTGGTAGAATTATCTCAAGACCATTTTGACTGGTTCCCGGTCTTCTGGGCAACTTGCATTCGAAGACCGGTGAAAGCAAATGATTTACGGCGGATTCCCGACGAGTGACGTCATTCTACAGCTCCAAGAGCAAAATCGGGTAATGCGATATTTTGACAAGATGGCGGCTCCCACAACGTAGGCATGATCTCGTAAGTCATGAGTAAATTTCAGAAAAACAGATTTTTGCTTGAGATCAAAGTGGCTTTAGCTCAGGTGAATGAAAGAAGGCAAACAGCTTTACTGCTGCCTAAAACCCATGCAAGCTAAATGCCTGAAACGGGCAGTGAACGGTGATACAATTGCTATTTTGCTTACGGGGTACGGCAAAAGCCTGATTTTTGAAATATTGCCGCTCATCAGTTGTAGTATGAGTGGTAAGGACGTATCGGCCATTATATGCAGTCCACTAAATTCAATCAGGAAAACTATAAATAGATTACAGCAATGCATTCTGGGAGGGCTTCCCCGAGCTAAATATAGACCAGCGGGCGCGCCATGATGGCTTTATGCATTTGCTTGCGTCTGTCCTAGTATTTTTAATCACGACAGTGTTCGGTCTAAAGACCACTGACAGCCCCACGATTTGACGCCGACAGAATCGTCCGTCGACTTTCAGCGTCGAACGGCACAGCAAAGTTCAGGTGTAACAGGAGGATTGACCTTTCCCCCAAACCGAGTATGGCACAAAAAAAATCATCGACGCGACACCACGCATTGCGTAAGAAGATAAGACAAGGAGGATCTCTGTCTGGTACCTACTTTCGTCGCAGAGATTCCACTTTGAACATGTTGAAAGTTTTCTCTATAAGATCATATAAGTGCAAGAAAATTTGCATGTGGGAAGCCCCTTCAGACAGAATGACCTTTTACCTGGGCCATAAAATCTGGCAAGCCTTCGGGCGGCTCGGTAAGATGACGCGGTTTAAAATAAACGTTGTCTGGCGAAAAAAAATGACTCATTGAACAGGTGGTCGCACTATTAAGAAGTCGAATATAAGACGTAAGGCGAGCTGTGAGGCGACGCGCAAAAAAACCGATCGTGGGATTTTAAGTCTTTCGCCAATAGGTCAGCGTCGTATCTGAGCCCTGTAAGCTAAGTAGTCATCACACACGATTAGCCAGCGACAGCTCCCGGGTTCGAATCTCGCCCAGGCCATATGGGATTAATTATCCCTCGCTCGTCACTCCTTCAGATGCAATACATGTAGTAAGCGGCGGTGCTTCGTACCTTGTGCCTTTGCAAGGCAAGTAAAAGACTCCATCCAAGTGAGGAACATGAGTAGCTTGAGATGGCCTCCTCCGTACTTACCAGGGCAAATTCTTATTTTCAATTACCGTATTGTTCAATTATATCATAAAGGAATCAAGCATAAATGTTCAACTTAAAATTTAGCATTTTATAAATGTGGACAGTATGCCTTGAAACCTCAACAGATTTGCATTCTGACTCTTCCACATGACAGACAAGACCCTTTTGCATGTTTTCTGCAAATTTTGTTGAATTCCGAAAAGCTGACCTTATGATAGAAAAGGACTGAATTAATGAGAACCCCACGAACGATGTGATCGCAGGGTCATCTCCGGACATTTGAATAGGCTAACGTACATTTGCACATGGAACACTAATTGTGCTGAAAATAGCTCTGTTTTCCTCAGAAATGGATTTCAAGGCATCAAGTTGACAGATTCATGTACCCCTTCACCACAAAAAAAGTTGAAGCTCGTGCCTATTACGTAAAGCCGAAATTCAGGCAATGAGAGACATCTGGTGGCAACACATGAAGTGTATCCCTCAGTAAGCTCATCGTTCGCAGTTAAACCTTTATGCTTGATTCCTTTATGATTATATGCTATTGAAAATATTTGTTACTTGTAAATTGTTCAAAAAATAGTTTTCTAATCAACAATGAAATGAAATGATGTTCTTGATTTGAGTTTACCCTAATACAATATGACCTTATCAGAATGCAGATATGGAAACATCAGCGCCTGTCACAGCACTAGCTATGTGTTTGATCAGGGACGTTTCGGTAAGAGGGGGAGTCTTTGCGCATCCATCTTAAAGGACCACTGTATTGCATCTTTCTGTCGACAGCCGGCGCCACCGGCACCATGCTCCATTGCTGTAGTTAAGCCTTTCGCCCCAGTGTTGGAGATGTATGATTACAGTCTCGGTCACCCAGCCGCTGGGGATCGAACAAGTTTGTGTAGCAGTACTGCGGAACGAAACGGCTGGCTGCTCGAGACTAGTTGCATGCGGTAGTTTACCAAGTCGTTAATAGAGGTCTCCCCTTCACGCGGGTAGGTGTAACGCAGGATTGGGAAGCAATACTGTGGTCCTTTAAACCAAGAGTTCAGGCTGTACATACACGGGAGGTACCCTTGCTGTCTATTCGGCTTTTCATCTCCAAATACGATTTGAAAAAGCACCAGTAAATTCAAGACATATTATTTAGATACAACTGAGAATAGAATGGTATTTAATATTCATTCCAGAAACTACAGCTGCCGTTGAAATAGATTGATACCTTGAGGACACAAACCTGGATTATAATTGGTTAATTTGTCAACACGACATTCCTCTTATCGCGCGATTTTAATGAACTTTGGCGCTGTGTTCCTTCATTGACTCCGTTGGGGTTTTATAAAAAAAACTTTTTGATGTGTCGTTCCACAAGACGGGGTCGGTGTAAATGCTGGAAGTGGTAGAAACGAAATGAAGCGTGTGTATTTTGAAACGAGGTGTTGGGTTGATGAGGCTGGGTTGTTACAAGTAAAGGAAGTGACAGCGAAACGAAGAGATGTTGTTTGACAGCAAGAAGCATGGTGTACACCATTGTTCATTAACAATGTAAGCGGGAAAAAATGTGTTTTTTTTCGATTATTGCAGGTTTTAGAATAGATCTAATCTTACCAACATGCGCTGCAGTCGGACTTGGCTTGTTTGGTAGGACCAGTATTGGCCGCCGTTTGTGGAGGAACTTAGGCAGTGACGTCACTTTCAAATTTTATATAAATTATGTAAATTTGTTCTCTGCCACCGCGCCACTCTCCAACCCAGGGACTAACTACAGTGTCGGCGAGTTGACCCAATTTACTGCGTACATTTTTTAATGCATTTTTGTAGTTCGTCTTACTGCCGCTAGGTGGCTCCCTCTACGTCGGGAGCCAAATAACGCATTTGAGATCCAATACCGTGCGCCTTTAAAGGCAACTCTTGTTGAATCCTCTTGGATCCCAGGGAAAGGACGAATCTTTAAGCCCGTGTCACATTGTCCCGAAATTAGACAACCGATGGCCACACGAATATGGAATTTTGAATTTCGCGTGAAGATGGCCCCAAAGTCAACTTCCAGAATCTTGCAAATTTTCGACCCCAACCGGGGTCTTTTTCAGGCTGGCACTTATCAGTAAGATTTCCAAAAGTTTCCATAATTCGTATGGCCATCGGGTGTCAACTGTGGAACAGTGTGACACGGGCATTATTGGTCGCAAACAGAAGAATGAGGAACCCGCGTGCCGGAAATCCCGACAGGTCGGAGCTGCGAGCGATGCGACCGAAACGACGTCATTGACGTCGTTTTAAGTGTTGACGTTGCGTCATGAAAAAATGAGCTGTACTTTTTCTTCAGGAAAAATGAGATAAAGACGTTGCCGAAATCGTCATCTATGTCTCCATTTTAAGGAAAAATGCATTGCAAAACTGCAGACATTTTCATCTGCTACAAAATGATGTAAATTTTAATATTAGGCGACCGAAACAAAAGGGTGCTTTTCACGCCAGAAATAAATGGAAATAACGTTAAGCATGGCGCACACGAGCGACTAAAATGGGGCCGACTACCGATGCGACTACTAGGTCGCATGCGATAATTACCTTTGAGGTCGATCAGTGATGTCATCCGCGACATCACTGATCTCCCAGTGAAGCATTTGTCGCAAACGAGTCAAAAAAAACTAAAAAAAACTAAAAATATGTTCAGTCGCTCCTGTAGTCGCAAGGCTAGTCGCCTAGAAAATCGCTCAAAAAATCACTCGTGTGCGCCATGCTTTAAGGGCTCCGCACACTAGCGACTAAATTAAGGCGACCAGCGAGGCGACTGTCGACTACGACGTCGCAGGCGATAATCGCCTGTGAAGTCGCTGAGCTATGTCGCACACGACAATTTCCTAGGACGATCCGCAAAGGGGCGACTATTTTGCTGGAGACGGTCGCAGTAGCAGTGGACTGGGCCAAGCGACCAAAAGTTCAACATGTTGAACTTTCGGTCGCTTGGTTGCCGCTGTCTTGCATTGTCCTTTTGTCCACTATTTCCGACGGTAAAACTGGCCAATCAGGAAACGTTCCACCGGTCACCTGACAATGTGCACGTGCTCAACACGCACAGGTCTTTCTTGGTCGCTCATGTAGTCGGCAAGTGAATGTGTTTGCAACGAAGCGATCACTGAAGCGATTATGTAAAGAGACCAGTCGGAGGGACTTACCGCGCGACCAAATTGTGTAATTCAGTCGCGTAACAATCTGCCGCAAAGAGGAGACCAAAAGGTAAAAATGTGAGTCGCTGGCCTAGGCACGATCGGAGGCCTACTCACTTGTATCAGTTACAAAAGAGTATAACTCTGACTACTGACCGCATTCTTGCCTAAAAACGCCTGTCAGAAACTTTATGGCAAAAACAACGAACTGAAATCCTACCACCAAAATAATCTCATCAGTAATAAACTGACTCGATCTTCTAGTGCTGGTCCCACATACGTTTACCGTTTCATTACCAGTGGCAATTTCTTAAACATGTTAAAGCAAATCGCTCGCGGGGTTTGTTTTGATTCTCTCATAGCGAGTGAATCTAGCCTCCAGGCAACGCCGTGCTCCAGTCATATGCAAAACCTGTGCAAATATGCGAACGTGTACCTGGGGACGAGGTTCCATTAAAAAATTGTTAAAATGGATTAATGGCATTTTCAAATTCAATCGGTCAAAATGTACATTTTGTACTATTCACATTGATTTCGAAGCGGCAGATTTTGCAGAATACGCCTCCGAAGTTTGGCTGTCTAATGCATTTCCCATTAAACTAAAATCCTTCTTTCGCCTTTTTCTCAAAACGGCGCTTGATATTGAGGACCAACTGTCAACAAACCCCGCGAGCGATTTCCTTTAAAGGGCCACTAGAGGCAGCTCCCAATCGACATTTTGATATGGCTATTCTGCATGTAGATGGTATGAGAATCTACGGAAGCCGATGAGTGCCAGGCCCATGTGAAATTTTTTTTATCTCGTAATTACGACTTAACATCTCGTAATTACGAGATGTTATATCGTAACTACGATATGTTAAGTCGTAATTACGAGATGCTTTGTCGTAATTACGGGATAAAAAATAATTTTACGTGGCACTAATCGGCTTCCGTAAGGATCTAACGGTGACATTCATTGCAAGTAAAATGCGCGATGTGAATGAGGAGGGCGCCGTACTGGCACCACACGGCGTTGCTTTGAAGTAGAAGTAAAAGATTATCCATATGAAACCAAGTAATTGCTTTTACTTTTACTTTTGGCTTCAAGCAACTGCTTTTACTTTTTGCTTTTGCTAGAAGTATTATGCTTTATTTTTATGCATACGGCCCAATGACCGGTGGTTTGGGACTGAGAGTTGGTTTTCTTAGGCCAGCCTGTAAACGCTGCAAAAATAATTACCATATTAAGTTTATCGAAAAGGAATGTCAGAATTATTGACCACTTACAAATTCGAATTCCCTTTTCATCTTCTCGGATAAACCCCTTGTAACACCCCAAACCCTTACTTAGCAAAGAATACAGCGTGGTCAAGCTAAATACCCGTCTACTATTTCCATTTCCTACGCGTATTGATACCCTTTCAAACAACGCATTACATCCCCTGTTATCCGATACATCCGCGAACGAAATAGCAATAGACCTAATCTGACTATTGTAGTCTTTTTCATTCGTGGAAAGAATTGTAGGCCAAGCTATTGTTAGCAAAGCTGTGTGGAATTGAAGAATACTCGAGGGATCGTGTCTCCTCAATCCCTGTGTACTGTGGTGACCTTCTCCGTCTTTATTTTGAATGACGAGGGATTTTTTTCTCCATAATTGGCGCTATCTGATAGATTTGTCTGTCAGTTATTTTTAGGGAGCATACGTACCGCGACGTCACAAAAAGTACCATATTCTGGTAAATAGCGAGGTTTCGCAAATCTGACGAAACACGAAGTACGTAGTACGAAATTGGACTTCATTTCCAGGACGTAATGTATTTCTGGAGATGGTTGGTACCACAAATGTCCCTGCTGTCAGTGCGTCTTTTAGCATATCATGTAAGACCGAGAGAGTTACGGTGCATCTTGATTTTTTTAATTTCCACTTCGTACATACGAAAGAAAGATAAAAGTACATGTAGGATGAATTTCGAAGTTTATTAAAGTGGTCCTAAACCGCCGGGGCGAGCGAGACAGCCTCGTTTTCATTTTCCCGCGCTACGCCAGTATGAATGAGCGCCTGTCAATCATC